>JASCZW010007970.1:0-57108 GCA_034211315.2 Aedes japonicus
AAGGCAAAAACATCAGGTGTGATACTGGCGGGATAAGCCGCGTTTCACTTTTAGAATAACTTTCAATCTAAGGGAAACGACTAAAAGAACAGTTTTCTTTTTTGGCTACTTATGTTATTATTTATCCATTTATGTTATATGGGCTGAATATCCAAAATACCTGGTTCTTTTATGGTATAATTACTGAATGTGTTTGCACTATATCTAAAGAGAAAGAATATTTTGATCAAAATAAATATCTGATTGTTTAAATGAAGCACATAGTCACAGAAAAGCATAACTTAAGACGACACACGACCAATAAAGAAATAAATCAATAGAGGTCTATGTAAGAAAACCCCTTTATTTTAAGTCGTGTACGTATCAAGAACCATTTTGTTACACATGCTCAGTTTGCTTTCCGACCCACTTGGCAGAGTTTCACATATATATTCAATATAAAGAGGCGATACGGTGGAAAAGTTTGAGTCAATATCAACTTGACGTATTTCTTTCAATTTTGCATTTAAAAAACCTGAACACCCCTCATTTTGAAGGTGTGTGTGTGTAGAATATTGCTCCTATTTTGATTTTGGAATTCACTCTTCAGTTGTCAAAAATGCCGTCCAAGCAAGAAGAGCAGCGTATCAAAATTTTGCTCGCGCATCGCGAAAATCCGAGCTACTCGCACGCAAAGTTGGCAAAATCGCTAAAAGTTGCCAAATCAACCGTTACAAATGTAATTAAAGTGTTTGGGGAACGTTTGTCGACAGCCAGGAAGTCTGGATCGGGGGAAATCGAAAACCGGAAGCCGCTGAGACGACAAAGAGAGTTGCCGGTAGTTTCAAGCGAAACCCTAACCTATCTCTCCGAGATGCCGCAAATAAGCTGGGTGTATCGTCTACAACCGTGCATCGAGCCAAAAAACGAGCCGGACTATCGACTTACAAGAAGGTAGTGACTCCAAATCGCGATGATAAACAAAATACGACGGCCAAAGCGCGATCCGGAGGCTGTACACGACGATGCTGACGAAGTTTGACTGCGTGGTAATGGACGACGAAACCTACGTCAAAGCCGACTACAAGCAGCTTCCGGGACAGGAGTTTTATACGGCAAAAGGAAGGGAAAGGTAGCAGATATTTTCAAGCACACGAAACTGTCAAAGTTCGCAAAGAAATATCTGGTTTGGCAAACCATCTGTACCTGTGGCGAAAAGCAGCATTTTCATAGCTTCCGGGACTGTCAACCAAGAAATTTACGTGAAAGAGTGTTTGAATAAACGTCTGCTGCCTTTCCTGAAGAAACACGGTTGTTCCGTACTGTTTTGGCCGGATTTGGCATCTTGCCATTACGGTAAAAGGCCATGGAGTGGTACGCCGCCAACAACGTGCAGGTGGTTCCCAAGGACAAGAACCCTCCCAACACGCCAGAGCTCCGCCCAATTGAGAAATACTGGGCTATTGTCAAGCGGAACCTAAAGAAGACCAAAAAAACTGCTAAGGACGAGCAGCAGTTCAAGGCAAACTGGCTTTCTGCGGCGAAGAAGGTGGACAAGGTGGCTGTACAAAATCTGATGGCAGGGGTCAAGCGTAAGGCCCGGCAATTCGGATTTGGAAAAGCGGAAGCCTAACTGAATATTTTTTCTGAATTTTATACTAATTGAACTTGAAAAAGAAATTTAATTTGATTTTTTAAATAAACGATTTCACCGATTTACACGCGTTTTCCCTTGACCAAATTTTGACCGTATCTGCCCTTTGCTCGTTAGTTTCAATTTACCGCTAATGGAATACTTAATGTCTGTTTGAGTTATAAAAAAATACGCGTCTCTGTCATAATAAGTAATGAAGCAAGTTGGAATTAAATAGAAGATACTAATCTTTATTTTCATTTCCTAGTTATAGGTATTCGACTAAACAGCTCACACTTTCCAGGATTAAAAAAAATCACGCAACGGAAAAATTATTCGTGTAGAGATCCGCTGGTATACCCGCCGTAAATTGACTGCTTTGACAATTCATTGTTTACATCCGCCGCAAATCTCTGCCGCAAGTCGAAAACGTGAACGTGTTAAGTTCACCGGAAGTGGTTTAAAACGATTTACATGGGTCGCAAAACTCTTCGCTACAAGTTCGAAATCTGATCGTGCGGGATTGCATTCGGAACCCAACCCAGCACGGAGTTGCCGAGTGCTATAGAGTGAATCGTGATGCAGTTCATAAGATTTTTCTGAAGCACCAGAAGCTGGAAGTGTTGTTAATAGACCGGGACGTGGACGAAAACGTAAAACGGCTCAACGAGAGGACCGTAGATTCATCCGAGAGACCAAGGAAAAATCCATTCATGACCATCCGAGAAATGAAAGAGAAGCTGAGCCTACCGATTTCGGATCGCGTTATCCATCGACACATCGCTGAGCAAGGGTTGAAATGCAAATATCCAGCGACCAGCGACCTTCTTCCGCCGGACTAACAGGAAAAACAGCTCGGTTCGCAAAACCCACGCAACTAAGTCCCTGGAGTTCTGAAAACGTGTTGTGTGGTCGGACGAATTCCAAGTTTGAGCAGTTCAACAAGAAACGGTGACAAGGGAATGGCGCAGAAGTGACTGCAGAATAGGCATCTCAAGCCAACCATGAAACAGGTATTTCAGGTCTTCCAGGTTATCCGGTATTGAAAATTAATTTAAAATTTAAATTCATTTTTTCGCATAGCTGTCATACATTGTCTAAATTTTCTCGTTCGTTATGGATGCGCAAGTTTGTCTACAATTGCAACAGAACAGCAGTCTCCACACTATAATTTTCAGTTCATATTATAATATCCCTATTTATATTTTCTTTTACGACATTGTTTATTCATCACCATTACCATTCAACTTTATCTATCATTATGATGATTTATATATTAACACAAGAATCATTTTATAATTTTAACCAAATAGTTCATCATTTTAATCCTTTCTTCTCCTATTACGATTAAGAAACATCAAGTGCTTTGAATACAAGAAGCTGCAATGAAATCTGTGGTACGCTTTTGCACTTCATACTGAATGTATCTGATTTTACAGTTCAATCTTTGTCATTACTTCATCATAACTCACAATATCATTATCTTTGACCCTTCATTGATTCTTACTTCATAGATGATTTAAACATTACTTTAATGTCCATTTGTCTTTAACTCTAACGATCAAATCTCGTCTGTTTTCCTAACTCAGGAGCCATAACTCTTAGACCAGCAAAAATAAAAGCGAATTGATGTTATAAAATCAACATCAAGCAGATAATAGTGACGATGACAACACTAAATTAAAATGTATAAATGCAAGTTCTGTAAATTTCAATAGATTTAACAAACTTTTTCAGGATACCTCAAATCACGTTTTTGGTGAATTGCTGCTATCGCTGAAAGCGAACGAAAACGATGCATAAGCGTGGACCCACAGAACTACAACACATTAACTATTTACAACATTTCCTGCATTCCAGGATTAACCGAACGAAGATCATAAATAACAATAGATACGAATGCTTGTAGTATTTTTCATTTACATAAATATATACACGATTATATGAATATTTCATGAGAATCGGAGGGACCATCAGGGCACCCGAATGAAGCACACTGGATGGGGAGACTGGGAATGCTAACTCCCTATTGTTAACAATTTGTGAATTGAGGGCGGGCTTTTCTCCCCGCCCATCTTCATGTTATATGGCTAGCTCTTTTGACCAATCTTGTTGTTGAAAGGAGATTCTTTATATCCCTGTGGAAACGTATAAGTGAGTGTTGCTCATCGATCCACCTGACCCGTTTTTGGCTCTTCATACGATCGCATGATAAGTATAACCAGTGGTTATTAAAGGTTGATTAAGTCTAACAGAGAGGAGAGACCATTGCTGTCGGACTTAGTTTTCGTGCTACAAATGGGTTGAGATTATCAAAAATAAGTCTTCGTAGTTTATGAACTGGCCGATAGTGCAAACCGCTACAGTGTTTCTTACCAAGTATTTCAATTTGGTTTACGAAATTTTTACAATTCTACTTGCTTCCATGAAATTTCAGAAGGCTTCTATAATTCAATATTTGATTAATGAACGATTTTATTGATACAAAAATAGTTCAGCTCGTGCCTGACAATAAGCATATTCATCAATTTCACAGCGCTTAAGTTTAAGCAGGTTTGTCAACATAGAAGAAAAAAGAGCAGCGTCAATTAGCAAGACAGACAAAAGCTGCAAAAAACGGACAGCTAGCATAAGACCAATTTAAAATTCTCAAACTTGTTTGTGACAACAACACATTAGCATTGAGCAGCGAATTCACAATAAAAAATCGATGAAAAATAAACCCATTGAGGGATGTGCTCTCCTCTTCACGTGGCAAATGATTTTGATTGACGGCAAGAACCAAATATGAACAAATACGATTAATTTAGCTTTACTACTTTTTGATTAAGGTGCATGGTTTGTTTGTTGTAGTAAACAACAGGTCCAGCTTCGAAGGTAGTTATTGATTTTACATCTCAAGATTTGGGTGTTTATTAACCTTGAAAATCACTTGCGCATAACAGGGCCAGATTGTGCTGTCATTTCCCCCGGGGGCTTATTTCCGTTCAATTAGTGGTCTTCCCAAACTGGCATTTGATTTGTAGCAAAAAAAAAGACGAGTCAGTTCAATCCGACATGAATGAATTGTAGTGTTTATGTAATTGAAATATTACCTCTCATCAGGCCAGGGAAAATGAAATAATTCCACCACACTAGCTAAGCCGTTTGTTCATCATCATCATCATCATCATCGTCAACGAAGCGACGGCGGTGGCAGTGGTTGCTGTTTTCTATTTGGGAGAGAGATGAACAATCTGTCCGCCCCCTTATTACACAAATATACGAGGTGACATTTTTCCCATTTATTTTTCTCAAGTGACTCAAATAAGGAATGCGATGTGAAAATAACTTGAACGAAAGCCACAGCAATTCCAAATATCGTTCACAGCTCATTAAAGCGTCACTTTTTCGACTGCCTTTTGCTTAACGAGTTTGACACAAAGTTCATGTTCACTGAAATACATCATCACATGCGAAATTACAAAAGATTTATTTACGGTTAAAAAAGCGATACATTTAATTTCCAACATATGTTAAGTTTACTAGTATACTTCCTTATCTACGCACGCTCATGCTCATAGATGAGCTGTTATTCAACATTGCTTATTATACTGATAAACTGTTTCTAATTTCATCCACAGCTTAGGGCCAATGAACGGCACCAGTACTCGAGCTATGCCGACAACGCAGGTTAGCCACGGTGAAGGCTGTTCGCCGCCCCCGAGAGCAGGAGACCTTAGGCGAGGTCTCGTTAACGGCACATTGTTTTAACGATAGCAGATTTTCCCAAGATGTTATTTGCTGCTCCAAGTGTCAGACACAATGGATCATAGTTTTCACGTTTAGCTTCTTGTTTATTGTTTCTAGCATGCAAGTGAAAGATCAGGAAAATCCGATCACTATTTGGATATGATCCATTTGAATAAACCCTTGCAGGCGGAAGTCGTCAGATCGAGACATAAATGAAAGTAAATTGCAAAAACACGATTTGAATTGATTAGCACTGCAAGGGAGGGAGGGAAACGAGAAAGGAATATTTCATAATAAACATTTAGCTCAACTAGGAAGATTTTGGACAGAATTAAAACAATGTTTATGTGTTGAAGGTGAAAACTTTTCCTTCCTTGAGATCTCTTGTAACTGAAAAATGCCTGTTCAACCATTTTAATGACGATTTACAATATTGACAAGTTTCAATAAAAACATTATTCATTTAACCAATCGTGTTTTTTGTTGTTGCAATGAGCACGTAGTCAATTATAATGTTTGAAAATTGGAAATATCGTTCTTATCAACATACAAACCTAGGAGTGGACACCAGTTTCAGCAAGAACCAAAGATGTGAAGAGAAAGTATATGTAGGTATATGTGAAGAGAAAGTATATGGTATATGAGAACGATCAAGCCGGCACTCTTTTGCCTGTCAAGGGGGTTCCCTCCCCCTTGCCTACCACGCACTTTGGCAGCTAAGGCAAAGATGGTCTGCATAGTCAGATGCCACCTTTCAAACATGCTCTACGATCAATTTCAACTAGTTCTATTCAATTTCACAACCTGCCGTGCTCTTACCATATCAACCCAACCCTATCAACACTTTCTCTTCACATCTTTGGCTGTAGCAGAAATTGCTGTCCACTCCAAGAGCTGCATGTTGATAAGAAGGACATTTCCAATTTTCAAACAAGAACATTATTTGTAGTCCCAATAGAGGCTTGTTTTGGTATTATTTTAACCAAACGTTACACTATTTAGAGAGAGAGAGAGAGAGAGAGAGAGAGAGAGAGAACTGTCTGTGTCTTTAAAAGGCTCGGCCGGTGAAGAAGTTCTTACTAAGCTACACCCATGATGGATATGGTTGAGTTAGATTTTCTGATATGCTCTATGCGAATGTTTGGCAGGTAGAGCAGCTAATTCTGGTAATCGATAAGCTCTGATCATGGGAATTTTAAGGTTGCTACTCCTTTATTGCCAGATTAGTTGTATTTATATAGTAACTAACAGATAATGCTTGAGACTACACATACATCCTCAATGTAGAAAAAATTGTTAATCCAAGCCAAAAGTAATACCGAAGCTGGCGCCACACAAGCGCAGAAGACCAAAACAGCGGGAGAAATGACTTCTTCAGCACGGTGAACGATGGGAACGAACCAGCTCCTCCGATGGGAGAAGGTAAGGATGCTATCCAACAGTTCAAGAATAACAAGGCAGCTGGCAAGGATGGTATCAGAGCTGAACACATCAAGATGGGCCCAGAAGCTGTCCATCTGTCTGCATCGGCTGATTGTCCAAATCTGGGAAACCGAACAGCTGCCGGACAAGTGAAAGCAATTGGTTATATGCTCCATCTACAAGAAAGGCGACAAGTTGGAGTGTAAGAGCGATTGACCGATCACTGCCCTAAACGCTCGATAACGGATGAGATATTTATTGCAGATACTTTGGAACCGGGGAGAACTTGTGGTGAATGTGTCGAAAACAAAGTATATGCTACCCAAGCAACACAAATCTGTCATAATTGGTTGCAGCAACTTGATTGTGACTTAATTGAGTCAGATTGCAGTAATTTTGACTAAGCTGCACCAAGTGTGCTACTCGGGTAGTAGGAGGGACAGAGCGCGACAGAGCCCGTCTGGAAATCAGCGTTACGATAAACGACCTTCGAGGTGGTGGAGGAATTCGTCTACCTCGGATTCATGCTTACGACAGACAATGACACCAGCCGTGAAATCAGAAGACACATAAACAGAGGAAGTCTTGTCTACTCTAGACTTCAGAAGAACTTGCGGTTAAAAAGGATTCACCCCCGCCTAAACGTGCCATGCACAAAACGCTGCTAAGACCGGCGGTTTTCTACGGGCATGAGACATGAACAATGCTCAGAGGGGTGGGAGGGTCTTGCATGCTCTTGGTGTTTTCGAACGCCGCGTGCTTAGGATCATCTTTAACTGTGTGCATGAGAACAACGTATGGCAGCGTAAGATCAACCATCTCACCCAACTTTACCGGGAACGCAGTATGCAGAAATTCCCTGGAAGAATACGTTGGGCAGGACATGTTGGATGGTGTACATCTCCAATCCGGCAGGTACTAGAAGACGTGAAGCGGAGCAGGCAAGGTGGGCGGACCAAGTGCGGCAAGATCTGGCGAGTGTGGATCATCAACGAAGCAGTCATGAACCGAGTACACCAGAAGAGGAGAAAATAACATATGAAGCAGAACCGAATAACTTGATAACTGGCCTTGGTATTAAGGAGCTCAGATTAAGAGGTAAAATACCTGAGGATAATACCATAAAACTGTTCCCACAATGCTACGCGAATACCAAATTGAGGTAAGATAATACCAAAATAGTACCTGTCAGGTATTCCGAGGTATCCAAAATAGCAAGTTTTGTTATTCGAGAGATATTCTGCATGCAATTCTTAGGTATTTTGCCAAGGTATTTTACCTCTTAATCTGAGCTCTCTAATACTAAGGCCAGTTATCAAGATCAAAATTAGGTATTCATATGTTGTTGTCTTTTGCTCGGGATGTAAAATACCTAAGCAAAACACCAAAGAATTGCTAGCAAAATATCAATCGAATAACAAAACTTGTTATTTTGGATACCTGGGAATACCTGCGAGGTTTTTTTTTGGTATTGTCTTACCTCAATTTGGTATTCGCATAACTTTGCGGGAACATTTTTATGGTAGTATCCTCAGGTATTTTACCTCTTATACAGCGCTCTTACAAACCAAGGCTAGTTATCAAGTTATTCGTTCCTGCTGGCAAGTACCCGCTTCAAATGGTGGTTTCTACGACAAACGAAAGCTTCGCGGTTGTAAAACGTGAAAGGAGGGGTTATAAAAGGTCCTGTGCTGCTTAGTAATTGGAGGGTGAATAATGGCTACACCCATAGCGACCACTTGGCGGTTCGTCATTTTATCGTCCACAATTCAAGGAAGCGTGCGGAAGGAGGAGCATCCACTCCATTCGCCCGCAGATGGAGGACGTCCTACTTTGACGTAGAGATATTTAAAGAGGCGCTTGTGACGAAACCTACGCGAAACCCAGGAACCTTAAGGTGAACGATTTGTTATGACACACGAGCGTGCGATGCGACCATGCCGAGGGAAGTTAAACCGAGGAAAAGAATAATGCCTGTGTATTGGTGGACGGAGTCGATTGCCGATCTCCGAAGAACAAGCCTCCACGCAAGACGGAGGATGCAAAGAGAGCGGTTAGACGCCGATAGAATCTAACGTAGAGTCACCGCGAAGGCCGCACTGAAGAGGGAGATAAAGGCCAGCAAGCGAGCCTGTTTTTAGGGGCCAAAACCAGAAGAACGGCTTCTCCAACCGAGCATCACCAGTGCTGCTGCAGGTGATCGTTGGAGGACTCTTTACGAACCATGGCCCCCCGCCACCGTAGATTTGTCCCATGACCAGCGTTCCAGTATCCCAGACCTTAACGCTGTCAAAGGGACGAAAGGGTGGACGGCTCAGCCGAACAACCACGTGGTCATTGACAGCGGCACAACGGAGGCCGGCGACGAGGCGACGGTGGCGAACGAAGAACGCTTTGCGATACCAAAGTCGCTAAAGGTAAACAAAGCGCCGAGAGATTTCGAACCTGGCCATCAAGACGGCTATCTTGCTGGCTCCCGAAATGTTCAGGGTGGTGATGCAAAGGTGTTTGAACGAGGGCGTCTTTCCGGACGCCTGGAAAATTCAAACCCTAGTGTTGCTACCAAAGACAAGGAAGCCACCAGGAGAGCCATCGGCATACAGGTGCTCGAGAGGGTAATCCTCAACAGACTGACAAAATACACGGAGGGTACAGGCGGTCTGTCTAACAACCAGTTTGGCTTTCGTAAGGGGAAGTCGACGGTGGATGCCATTCTGTCCGTCACCAAAACGGCTGAAGTGACAATCCAGCGCAAGAAGCGAGGAGTACGCTACTGTACAGTGGTCACCCCTGACGCGAGAAATGCGTTCAATAGCGCCGGTTGGGTGGCTATCGCCGACTCGCTCCAACGCCTTCAGGTTGCTGGGTACCTGTACAAGATTCTTGGAAGTTACTTTCAGATACAACACAGAGGTAGGCCAGAAACGTGTTCAGATTACCGCAGGCGTCCCACAAGGTTCGATCCTGAGTCCGGTGCTATGGAACATGTACGATGAGGTACTATGGCTTGAGTTCCCGAACGGGGTGAAGGTAGTCGGATCACCCTGAAGATATGTGGTGAATCCATTGAAGAGCTGGAGCTTACGGTCTCGCACTCCATTGGCATTGTTGAGATATGGATGAGTTCCAGGAGCTATCTCACCATAAGACTGAGGTCACGGTGGTCAATGACCGAAAATCGGAGTAACATGCGACGATCAGTGCAGGTAACTGTACAATTGAATCGAAGAGGTCAATGAGGTATCTTGGGGTCATGGGCGACAATAAGCTGTCCTTTATCAGTGACGTCGATTACGCCTGCAAGAAAGCCTCTATGGCTATATCGGCGTTATCCCGCATGATGTCGAATAGCTCGGCGGTGCAAGTACTCAGAGCTACACTAGTAAGCACAGGCTTATGTGCCTAAGAGTGGTTGGTGCATACCGAACGGTATCACGCAACGTGGTCTGCGTCCTAGCGGGGATGATGCCAATAGGCATTGTCATAAAAGAGCATGTAGAGTGCTTCGAACAACGTGGAACAAGAGGTATTCGAAAGACCACTAGAGCCGCATCTATGGTTAAGTGGCAAAGGGAATGGAACAACTCCACCAAAGGTCGGTGGACCTACCGATTAATCCCGGAATTATCCGGGTGGGTTGGTTGGCGACACGGTGAAGTGAATTTCAACTCAACGCAAAGATTTTGAAAAATGAGTCTTCGTGGTTTATGAATAGGCCCTAACAATTTCCCGATACTCTTCTATCGCGCGTAACAAACAACTTACAGAATGTCAACACCCCGCACATCCGTATGAATCCGTATATATGAAGCTAAAGCTGACACCAATACCAATACAGAATATGTACATGGTGCATACCTACACAGAGATAAAAATTTGAATTTATTGAACACAATGTACGTACGCTCTTTTCAAAAATTACTCTTGAGTCAAAAAAGTTCTCTCACTCATGGAAGATACTCAGTTTCCTCCTCTCGAAATACGTGTGCAAGGTTTTATTTAAATCTGAGACACTTGAAGGTAGCCTATCCTTCATCTGGAAGTGCTTTTTAGCTCTTCTTCCATCACAAATCGTCGTTTGGTAACCAAGGGTATACATATTCCGAATTTCATGTTGTAAGAGGCTTCGAAATTGCGATATTATAATTCTTCAAAAGTAAAAAGTCCTCTGTATCTGCAAATGTGAGTTGCAGTTTTATTGGGGTGCATATTATATTCACAATAAAATTTACAGTGCCGATAAAAACAAAACAACACAAAGCGACATCAAGCAAAATGTCCCTGAAACTTGATTTATTAGGTGTAAATTTAAATGCATAGATTAAGCGGCAAGACGACACTCCACCCGTGTCGCTCGCGTTGTGTTGTTGTGTGTCTCTTCTGCGTCTGTAATTCAAGATCCAGTGGCCCTTTAACCCAGATCAAGTATCACGATGAAATTCATTTTTGCTTTTGCGAGACAAGCACAGAGGTCAAGACGGGAGGGATTAATTTATGAATGCCGGATAAATATAGGCATCACCATGTTAATGAACCGTATACACATCGAATCGACTATAAATTACGATGCGCGTATGTCCAACCCTTTAGCGCTTGTAACACAAGACTGACGACGACAGAGGGCACCATTTTATTAATTGCCGCCACCCTGAGCATCGTCTTATAAGGACCTCTGTCAAGAGATTTATCATCCACCATGTAGCAGTGATGCGATTCATTTTACACTTCGTTTATGTTTTTGCTGAACAACACGCCTTGCTATGAGTATGTTTATCGGTAAGTGCTTACCTAAATACAGACGCCAGTCAGAAGTCAAACGGGGCACCACGAATGGATATTTTCTACTTGTTGTTATCATGAAGTTTCTTAGTTTTTGGTAGTAACTAATATTTCTTATAATTGTTGAAAACATGAGTTCTGCCATTGCTTCGCGTCAAATATCTTGAAGGCACACACTGTGAAACTGGCTCGAGTTCTTTCTGCAGAAGACTAGCCACCTTAAAGTTCAGGGGTGTAGATACCTCAAGTGGACATTGGAAACCACCTAGCTGATACGATCCGCCGGCGACGTGAAGGCGACCGATTTCGCCAAGTCCAACCGGTAATAATGATATGTCTATAAAGTTTTATCTGAATGCTTGTGCACGATGAGGACGGTGCAAGACGATGGTTCTGCATACAATAAAGGTGACAGTCGATATTAAATACTTCTAGCAATGCGTCGTTTCATCATTCATGCTGGTGCTATGTCTTCGATATACTTTATCCGTTCATATTTCAGACTTGTCTTGACCTAGATTAATCTTATTTGGAGCTCATTTGTGTTTCTTTTCTTTGGCTATTCATTTCATTTATAATGAAACGCCGGCTAAATTAGAGGGTTATGCAATCCTAAATTTGTCAATTCCGAACATCGGAGAAAATTAATTTCCACCTTATTTCGGTACCTTTCATTATCATAATACGTTAAATTCAGTACAAAAGACATTTTCTCGTGCGCGTCAGGTTAGAGAATCGATCTCTGAGTACACTTTAAAGGTTTCTTACTTTATGTTAGTGACTGTTAAAGTGAGATACAGAGCGTTGCAATCGTTTAGCCGCATTTAAAAATTTTGCCGTGATATTTTTATTTCAGTGCAGCAAATCAAATATTATATGCATGTAGTAGTGAGATCCATTGCCTTACTTACACACTAATAACAGCTTTCTAGCGTTGTTAACTTGTCGTAGAAGACTTATCGTATTTCCTGCTACTTCCTGCTTATTTCCTGCTTCCGTTGCGTTGCAAACGTTTAGACGCAGTCACCTTTATCGCGATTTTCTTTGAAAGCTCTTAAGTTTGTTCAATAGTTTATGCTGTTTCTGCACTTCAGTAAGTATTTTCGGTGTGATTTTTTCTTTTCTTCTGTTTTCTTCCCTATCCTATGGCCGCGAGCAATACCAAACATCCTAAAGTCAACTCTTCAAAAGGTAGGGGAAGACCCACTTAAAAACCGATACAACACAGTAAAGCAAGGTATAAACCCTAACCAATTTTACTTTCAGTCAAACTTTCTACCACATGGTAAGCAATCAAATGACCATTACAAAATACAAATTTCAAAGAATCACAGTAAGCATCGTAGAGGAACTTACGATCAGCAACTGCTTTGAAAGGTATTGAGTATTGAAATCCAGGGTGCGGCAGCAAAACATGCGAAAATGTTCATACTTGAGTATTGGGTTAATTCGTGTAGCTAGTGACTAATTTCTGTCGAAAGTGTATTTTTTTATGTTTACTTTCAAGTGAAGCATCCAAACATTCTATTTGTTTTATTGAAAATTCGTCAAAATGTTCGCGAAAGAAGTGATCACCAGTTTGTTGCTCGCCCAGAAGAAGCCGAAAGAGATTGCCTAGGTGGTAGGGTGTCATTTGGCAACAGTTTACCGCATAAAAAAGTCCCTGCAGGATGGTCCTAAGCAGCGTAAGTCGAGAAGTGGACGTCCGCGCTTTGCGCGCACGCCGAACGTGATCAAATCGGTCCGTGCAAAAATTGCTCGCAACCCAGTGCGTTCCATAAGAAAACTTGCAAAGAAAGCCAATATTTCAGAGAAATCCATGCGGAGAATCGTCAAAGAAGACATGCATGCATCTTCCAGAGCCAGAGTGAAACGCCACTTGATTACGGACCGGGTCAAGGAACTACGAGTGACTCGTTCCAAGAGATTGCTTTTCTTGTTGAAGAAGGAAAAAATGATAATCCTGTTCTCCGACGAAAAGCTTTTCAGCATCGATGCTGTGGCCAACAGCCACACGGACCGGTTCATTTCACCGCAGAAAATGGAGAACGTTCCGGAAAAAGTGAAATTCAAATTTCAAACCAAACTTCCGGCTGGTGTCATGATGTTTGGCTAGGTGGCGTCCAACGGATGAATATGCTGCCTGTTTTCATTGATGCTGGAGTGAAAGTCAATATCGAAGAGTATATCGGTATTTTAAAGGACCAAGTGATTCCCTGGGTGAAGGCCAACTTTTCTGAGGATCAAAACGCACCTACAGCAGGGTGAAGCGCCGTGTCACACGTCCAATCGAACCAAACAATGGTTGAACGATAACATGAAGTTTTGGCCGAAGGATTTGTGGCCCCCTAGCAGTCCAGATCTTAATCCGTTGGATTATTCGATTTGGGCATATGTTGAAGCACAAGCCTGCAAAACATCACACCCTAGTGTGATAACCCTGAAGTTAACGATAACACGCACAGTCAATGTCGGAGGACTACGTCCGAAAGGCATGCTCTGGCTTTCGAAGTCGGCTCGATGATGTTATTAACAAAAATGGAGGACACATTGAATAAAATTGTTTAAAAGGGCTTTATAAAGATAACTGCACTCCAAAATGTTGATATTATTGCTTGAATTAGTTGAAAATGGGATTTGAAAGAAATAGAACAAATTTTCGCATTATTTTCTGCCGCACCCTGTATACTGAATATCCACGACCTAATATATAACGAGGAAAGGGAGGGACCATCAGGGCACCCAAGTATAACGATTTGGATAGGGAGCATGGGACTGCCTCCTCCCTATTGTTAACATTTCGCGGAACAAGGGCGGGATCTTCGACCCCATCTATTGGTTTTATTCTGTCAATCGAGAGCTCGAATCTAATGCTGTTGGTGCAAACTTGCTTTTGGAAAGAGATTCTCTTCCCTATATTCGCGGGTTTCGCGTATGTGTATCTGCTTAAGGGCCCGCCCAAACGTTTTTTACCCTTCATACAGGAGCTTGATGATCACAAACAACAATATAATCCTGATCAAATCGTTTTTCAGATTATTCCACTGCTATGCAAAGTTGCCTTGCTACAATAGATGGTAGTATCTTAACATCATTATCATCTTAGTAAGTATTTTCGTTGTGTACTGTGTAGTTTTTCGCAACAAAGTTAATATTTTTAGGTATGGGAAAGGCAAAACGCTTGAACGAAGTGCAGAAAGGCCAAATGAAAGTTCAGGCAGATACTGGTCTCAGTAATCGTGAGATTGCCCGGAAAATCAGTAGATCCGAAAAAGTTGTTCGGAATTATCGAAAAATTCCGCAGAAGTATGGGATTAAGAAGCGAACAAAGGGGAATTCAAAACTAATAGTTCGGCAGAAAGGACAAATCCGAGAGGAAGCTACCAAAAACCACTTAAGTTGTCGCCAGATTATTGCCAAACTCGATCTTCCAGTGCACAAAAGTACCGTTAGCCGCGTTCTAAATGTTTGTCCGAACATCAAATGCGAAAAAACCAAAGCCTAAACCCTGACTTACGCCAGAGCACAAAGCAAACCAACTACAGTTCACACAGAATCATATGTCCTGGACTGACCAATGGCGCCAAGTCATATTTTCTGATGAGAAAAAGTTTAACCTCGACGGCCCAGACTGCTACAGTCATTATTGGCACGATTTGAAAGATAAAGGAGTAACCCGATCCAAGAGAAATTTTGGAGGAGGAACTGTAATGGTATGGGGTTGATTTTTCTATGATTCCAAATTACCCATCTGCTGGATCTCCACAAAAATGACCTCGACTACTTACTGCGACCTCTTGGAAGAAGTGTTGGTGCCGTTTTTGAAAGTTCATTTGGATTAAGAGCTTATTTTTCAGCAAGATAATGCTTCAATCCATATGTCGAGACAGACCAACGCATGGTTTGAGGAGAAAGAAATCACCGTACTAGAATGGCCAGCATGTAACGACTGTTCCAGAAAGTATAAGCACACCTTATTTCAACGGTCACTTTGAATATAATGAAATATTTCAACATGTTTTGGCTGCGTCCTTTTGTTTGCACATTTTTGAATGACATAGCATCAAAAAAGTGCTCAGTTTTGTGTTACCTATCAAAATGCACGGTCTTACTTCGGAACAACGAAAAAGTATCGTGCACAAATGGTGCACTATGAGCGGACTCTCCTTGAGAAAATTGACCATGGAAGAGGGTGTAAGCGTCGGAGCGGTACGATTTGCGAAAATATAGAGAACAGTGTAAGTTTGAAGATGCGCCGAATAGTGGTCGAAAATCCGGTCCTGTTAGTCCGGATATCGATAAAAATATCAGGGATGCCTACAAGCGAAAACCAGCGACTTCCGTTCGGGATGTTGCAAAAAAACTCGTCGAGTAACGTCATGCGTGCCAAAGAAAGACTTGGGCTAAAAACATACCGGAAGCAGAAAAAACCCAAAAGGAACCCAAAACAGGCCGCGTTCGCGAAACCACGGGCCCGCAAACTCTAGGATTCGTTATTGTGTAGAAATTCTGGGTGTATAATAATGGACGAGGAAACGTATGTGAAAATAGATTACAAAACGCTTCCCAGACCATAATTCTATACTGTAAGCAAAACAAAGACATCCCCGAAACGGAAACGGCAATTTTTACCGAAAAATTCGGTAAAAAGGTTATGGTTTGGCAGGCAATACGCGAGTGTGGTAAAACATCTAATCCATACATCACAACGGAGACGAAGAACACTCATACGTTAAGGAATGTCTCCAGAAGCGATTATTGCCGATGATCAGGCAGCACGAAGGTCAAGTAGTGTTTTGTCCTGATTTGGCGTCATGTCATTACGCAAAGGACATAAATCCGCCGAACTGCCTGGAGGCACGGACAATCGAGACTTTTTGGGCTTTAACCAAAGCAAAGCTTCAAAAATTTATAAAACCAGCGGACGACATCCATAAATTTAAAAAAGATTGGCCAAAAGTGGTCAAGATGGTGGGAAGTACCAATTTCAAAACCAAGAAAAACCCTTGTGCGGGCAAACGAATGCATTGCACTGTATGAATCATATATTTAAAACAGTACTGGTGAGTGCCCAAATTCAGTGATTGCTCTTCAAATATATTTTACGAAGTGAAGATTGGTCTCGGAAAAAATGCGACACTTTGTTTTGGGTGTAACTTTTTATCGCGTGGGTAAAAATTAATGAAATTTTGGGTAATACTAGTTTATCTTTTTAACACTCGTACATAACACTCGTTTATGTGTGCAAAATCGCGATTTGTTAAGTAGTTTTCAAGATACATTCGAAACAAGAAGAGGGCGCGGTGATCGGTAATCCTGGTCAGTTCCACAAATGGATCAGCAAAAGGCTTGGAATCCACAATTCCACCGTGACCCGCGTTGTGAAGATGTTCTAGGAGACGAAGACCATCGAGAGGCGCGTTGGAAACGGCCGAAAACCTAAAACGGAATACCCAGAGAAAGCGCGGAAGATAAGGCAGTACTTTAAGAATAACGCGAACCTTTCCTTGTCAATTCGTCGAAGTGGTTCGTCCAGCAGATCATGAAGCGGGCTGGGCTACGTGTTTTTAAGGTCAGGAAGGCGCCAAACCGGACTGACAAGCAAAACATGGTGGCCAAATTGCGTGCGCGGAAGCTGTACCGTGAGTGGCTGGTTAAGCCAGACTGTCTCGTCATGGACGACGAGACATATATCAAGGCGGACACCAAACAAATCCCCGGCGTCGAGTTTTTTGTCGATACGTCCCGTATGGAGGTTCCGGAAAAGTTCCGGAAGATAAAGATGGACAAATTCACGAAGAAGTACCTGTTGTGGCAGGCGATCTGCGAGTGCGGACGGTACAACAAGCCGTTCGTTACAACCGGCACCATAAACGGGCAGATTCATCTAGAGGAATGCTGGCAGAAGCGCATGCTGCCCTTCCTCCGCTCTCACCATTGTCTCACGCTGTTCTGGCCGGATCTCGCTTCGTGCCATTACGCCAAGCCTCTAATGGATTGGTACGAAGCGAAGGGCGTTAATGTGGTCTCGAAGGAGGCGAACCCGCCAAATACACCAGAACTTCGTCCGATCGAAAAGTTTTGGGCGATAATGAAGAAGAAGTTGAAGAAAAGCGGAAAAACATTCCGCCTCGCCCAAGATCTCATGAACAGTGTTAAAAGAAATGTACGAGCATTCAGCTTGGGGGGAAAAATTCAATAAATAAATTATGCAAAAATATAGTTAATATATAGTTATTTAATCCCTGAAAATTTGAGAAGTATCCGATTTAAAATGAATTTTCGGTGATCATTTTTGTGTGTCTCATTTTTTCCGAGACCAGTCTTTAAAACAAACATGAGAAAATATTCATAACATGTTTTATTCTATTCCCTGAAAGTTTGAAGATGATTGGTTGAACAGGCGCATTTTTCCCAATATTTGTGTGTGTCGCAATTTGATTCCGTACAACCTTCAAGACACTTTTGTCGTGCAATTCACTCCACTGATCATAAAGGGTGTATTCGATAAAAATTGCACACACATATATACTCATCAAAATTAAAGTGATTATCGGATTTTCTTGAAATTTTCAGGGAATGAAGAACTACTAATGAGTTTTGATTTACAACATTTGTTTTATTCAATTTCGTCTCCCATCCCGAATGCCCACACCTTCCTTTTCACTCAGCCCATCAAATTTTGTACAACCGATTTTCCCAGTGTTTTTGTTGTTTTTACCCAAATTTTCTTCAATTCTAGCTCTGTTTTTATAGTTTTGGGATGTTTGCGAAGTTCCGTTTTCATAATTGCCCAGAATTTTTCAATTGGACGAAGTTCCGGTGAATTTGGTGGGTTCATATCCTTTGGCACAAAATTGACTCCGTGGGCTCGGTACCACTCCAATACGTTTCGAGCGTAGTGGCAGGATGCTAGATCAGGCCAAAACAGAGTTGATCCTTTGTGCTTCTTAATGAATGGCAAGATACGCTTCTTAAGGCACTCTTCCGTGTAAATCGCACCGTTTATTGTTCCGGAAGTGATGAAGGGAGCACTTATTTCACCACATCCGCAAATCGCTTGCCAGATTAGAAACTTCTTTGCAAATTTCGATAGTTTCTCTTTCGAACATCCTCCGGAACATCAAACTTCGACTTGGCAACGAAATATTCTTGCCCAGGAAGTTGACGGAAATCGGCCTTGACGTATGTTTCGTCATCCATCACGATGCAACCGGATTTGGTGAGCAGCTTCGTGTAAAGTTTCCGGGCGCGGGTTTTCGCAGTGATGTTTTGTTTTTCATTCCGGTTTGGGGCTTTTTGCACTTTGTAAACATGTAACCCAGCACGCTTCATGGTTTTCTGCACAAAACCGACTGACACCTTAGACTTTTTAGCGACATCTCGAATTGACATGTTTGGACGGTTCTTGAATTATTGTACGACTTTCCTGGCCATTTTACTGTCGATTGGACCACTTCTACGACCAGTCCCTTCCTTCCTTTGGACACTCAGACGCTCCTTGAAGGTTCTTATTACACGAGACACAGCTGTATTTGCAATTCCAAGCCTTTTAGCAATCCACCGGTGGGACGCCCCTGGATTTTGATTGTGAGTGCACAAAATTTTCTCACGGACAATTTCTTGTTTCGACGACATGACTGGAACTACTGAATGTATAACTATGAAACTTGGCAGATGTAAATAATACACTATGGATAAGATCTACTCAAATTTCTAGGTTTTTTACTCATACGATTCAAAAGTTACAGAAGATTTTCTGTGTGCCATTTTTATCGAATACACCCTTTATACTTACCGTTTACCGATAATTCATGGATCGATCCTGTTGTTGATTGAATAACGTAAAACAACACATTCTCGTCATGTTTCTAATCATGCATACTATAACAAACAGCAAGAAATTCAAAGAGAAAAGCACGAGCCCCTTTTCGGTATGGTACTTCTTGGAGTGCTTTCGTCTTCCCACGTCAAGTCTCGCCAACTAAGGCAAAAGAAAGCGAAGAAAGAAAAACAGAATCTTTGATCAGATGAAAGCGGAACTTCACGCAATCTACAAAGAGCTTCCGCTGGTGAACTATTTGTGCGCTGCAGAATGCCGTACAGAGTCGGACGAGGTGGACGCGGTGGGTAGGCTCAGGGCTGTTTTCACTAATAGCGATCGTGTTGTTTTCATTTCGTTTTCAATGATCCGTCACATGAGGAAATGCAGCGCTCGTGTGCAAAACTATCGCCGATGGTGGCTTGGTATCGTTGTAGTTGGGAAGCTCTTTACTACAGTGTCGTCGTCTCAGCTGATTTGGTATAGGCCGCGGATAGGATCACATATGCGACGGTTAAATCCCACACGATGCCATAACAGTACAATGTTTACAATTTTAGATTCGCGATCACAAAACGCGCATTTGGAGGTCTATTAAATCAGTTATCGACTTCGTGAAAGCCATAATCGTGCTAAATTCCACGTTAATGGAATTTTTACGTTGAGTTCCTTTTCTTTGTGGTTGCTGCTGGGTTGGTGAATGCAAGCAACTTTATGCATGACATAATATTGTAAATGAGCAATTTATCTGATGTGACGTTTCGATGATTGAACTTCTATTGGAAGAAGGCGTCTCCTGGATTATTTCTCCCATTGTCATCAGGGAAAATTACGAATCAAGATCAAATTTGGAGGCGGTTAGCCGGTTCTTAACTTAGATTTTTGGATGCTCAATTGTTTAAATTGTGTGCCAAACACTTTGAAACAATGCGACATATGTACAGGGCAAACCTTCTCGACAGGACCGGTAATCGAATCCACTATTTTCGGAATTGTAATACCGTGCCTTCATTAGTCGCGAAGCCCTATGTTATGCACAGATAGCCCTTGCAGCAGTAATAAACCCTGCTGAGCTCTTATTCATTTGATGGAATCAAAAGGTGTCTTTGTTGTCACATACGGAAGGGGCCGTTGCTGACATATGATGACTTCCATTTACAGGTGATTTTACTACAATCTCAGCGGGCAGTATAGTTCAACGAAACCAGATTGGACTCTGCTGCTTTAATAGATTAATTAGTGCAGGCCATAAAAGTGGCCACACACAAAACGGTTGTTTATGGGACGCGCGTGACTTCGGAAGGGCAATTAATTTCGGTAAGTTGAAGTTGAATCGTTGAGACAAGGGAAGTAAACAAAAACCATTGGAAAGAACGATCCGCTTGTTTGTTTATAATATCAGGACGTTCGATTTGAATATGGTTCAGTAATAGCAATTGGCGGGAAATGGTCCGCTGAAGAAGTAGTCTTCAACACAATTTGTTTAATGTTCAAATATTTGTCATAGGCAAATAAATAGCTGGCGAACATCATTGTTCATTTCCAGGGATGACCATTCTTATATGACATATTTGATCATTGTCAATGGTCGTAAAGAGGCGATGTTCGATCAAAACTAGTTTCATCGATTTTTTGGATAATATTATAGTGGAGGTTGGGACCTCATCCATAGTTTATTAACCAAACAGTTTTTGGAAAATTTGAGAACGTTTAAGCACCGCCAACTTTGACTTAGAGAAAATTGGCAGCCCTAAGTTTGCACCTTAAAAATTTGAAAAAATATATATAAAAAATTAAACGGCGTTGCATTAAAAAAACGTTCTTGCCCCCATAAATCTTTGATGAAAATCCTCGAAAATATGAAAATGATCCATAAAATACATCAATGTGATCCATACTTACTATAAAAGATAATTAGCAAGATAATGTCAAAAATGTACCGTTAGATATCTGGGGAATGATCTATAAAAGTGTACGAATTACCCATAAAATATATTAAATAGTCCATAAAAGGTTCAATAACAATCCTTAAACTTGTAAAATGGATCCACTGAATGCAGTCTTTGTAAACTAAAATATATGCATAAGATCAATAAAATATTGAAAATGTTCCTTGAATAAATGAAAGAAGTATCGCGTTGGTTCTGAGAAAAATTTTACCCTTTTTCAGACAGCTTACTTACTTTTACGATCGAAGGACCGCAACTGCGACACAAGAAATTTGGCAAAGAGCTCTCGTGCAAGTAAAGTATTACAGGCCAAACTGTTATTTCAGATTTTTTAAATAAAACTATGCCGGGCAGATGCTTGCCGTCCAACTCGCTATCGGTCCGTTTGCATTATACCGGGCATATGCTTGAATCAACCGTTTGCAAGAAGACGTTATGCAAACACTTTGGATATCGAAAACGCTTCCTGCCACCGAAGATTTTCAATCCTCAAAACGGCTCCGCAAAACCATATTATTCCAACGCGATCCATCTTTGGCAGCAAACTTTTAACCCGGATACCTAAAGAAACGGTCCTAAGACTGATGTAAATTTCGAAATTTTTGCTTTCCTATGTTCAATATTTTTCCCTCTGTCCAAAGAGAATCCTCATGGGCCTTCCAAAATTTAATTTGAAACTGACTTTACACAACCATATTAAAATTTGTAAAGAGATGAGTATGGTAAACAATATATGTGTAATTTCATTGCTCTAGAAATCGCTTCATCAATCTGCGTTCAAAGCATTCAGCTTTACGAATAGATCATTTCTTAGCAAACACTTTGCAGAACTTCACTTTTCAAGTAAAAATAAGGCATAAAAGTTGTTAATCATACAAGTTGCTAGCGTTTTGTACCTAAGCTCAATCAACTGCTTAGCAGGCAATTTCTAGCACTAGTATTAAGAGCACAAACAAAAAGCACAAACCTGAATCGTAACGCAGTTAGGTATCAATTTTAGAATCTTTATGGATAAGAAGTTAAAAATATAGTGCGCAAAACCCAAAAATGCAGGCATAATTTATGGATCATACCTATATGTTTTAATGCATAAAGTTGATATACTATGGATCATATTCAAAAGTTTATAGTTCATTATTCATCGATTTCTGGATCATTGTCAATCTATTTGAGGGAAAATATTCAATAATATATAACATATGTGCATATATTTCATTGCACAAAGGTAATATTCTGAGAATCAATATTGCAAGTTTAATGAACGCCATAGGGTCAGTTATTTGATCTTTTTTAACATGTTTATGGGTATTCCGTACAATTTTATCGACCATTCCATAGATATATAACGGTGCATTTTTGATTTTTTATTACAAAATTTTATATATAAAAAATAAAATAAATAATTATTTTTATTTTAATCAAACTCTAATTTAGACAAATATCTTTTTTGAATCATATCCGAAAAAAGAATGGATAAAAACGCTAAAAATATAAACATTTTCTTATAAAATTTATATAACAAAGCACTCACACAAGCAGTCATGGAATTCTCAAAAATATATCAGTTCATCATGCGCTACCTTTTCACTTGGGAACTACCCGTTACTAGTTTCACACGCCATCGTTTCTTGAGTGAATTTTCTGGGATGAGAGGATGAAACATCGGGAACTTTTTCCACTCGAGTCACCGACCCGAGGATACGAATAAAATCAGTTCATTTTTTTCACTCTATATCTTAACACCACATTCGTTCTTGGAAGGCACACGGCGTATTTCATAGAAATGAAAAAATCTAGACAGAAAGATATCTGGCATAAATGACTTCTCACCTGATGACTGTGTGGCCGGGGAGGTTGGATTGAATTTGTGCTGAATGCGTCACGCCATTCCATCAGAAGTACCCTACCACTCGACTTTTGCGGCGGCACAATACTTAAAAACGTGAAAATCGCCTACACATACTCGCAAGAGAAAAAGAACAAAGCCGAGGAGATATTTGGTTGGTTCGGATTTCGAATACGAGTGAAACGTTGTGAGATGGAGAAACAAAAGATCTATCGCGATGAGAAATGAAACGTTTCCTCACTCTGGGCTTTCATGAATTTTGGATTGTAGTTCGTTCGCGAACTTTGAGTGCGAAGTTCCTTGGCGATATATCTTTGCACTGAGCAAAGAGTGAACGTTTTTGAAAATGATTTTTCTGACACTGCACTCAAGTGTCAGGTTTAGTTTCTTTGTATGATAAATAATGTAAGCAATAAGTAATAAAAAATATAAAAATTCAATTCAGCTGTATTTAGTCAATTGGAAATTTTTTAAGGTAGGGTTTTTTTTTCAAATCACTCGAACTTTGTCATTAGCAAATTTGAACAAGATCGTTTGACAGTTTTAGAACGGTCTTTTTATGATATTTACGGTGTAGTATACAAAGTTGTGACGACAGTCGTCGACATGAGTTAATTTTTAAGGTAAAGCGATCAAAGTAGCTAGTAGCTATCAAATAAAGAGATAAATCGCTTAAGTTTAGTAATGAAAATTCAAAAGAAGAAATAAAAGCAATTTTGTCTTCTTAAAATGCTTCTGCAAAGACTTACTGTTCAGTTGAATTTAATGCAAAAAGTAATATTTGTCTACATTTAATCATGAGTTGAATACTTACTTTAATACATTTTTTTTGTAGGCGATTTAAAAGGAAACAAGAATGATTAAATTTTCAATTAACTAAAAAGTAGAGCTGCTTTACTTCAATATAGACCAAGAAATGTACATAAACATCAAAATCATTTTAACGTTAGTTTTGGCCAACAAACAGTCGGACACAAGATTTACCCCTTTATTCATTTTATTCGACAGAACCATCCATGAATATTGCAAAGTAGTTTATCGAAGCTTCAAACTTTTCATCTTACTACTCTATCAGCAAATTATTTTTTCGCAATTGCTTTTTCTTTGGCTTTCCCACCTCTCTGTTAACCGATTGTCCTATTCTCTGGGAATCGAATTCAGCCGTCATTTAAGTATGTGTAATTTATACATGAATACAATAAAAAGTGAAAATTTAATCAAACTAGGTTGAATACATTCATTTGAGCCTTGGTCTGGGGATAAAAAGAGAAATAGAAATTGAAGGTATAACTTTTCATTACTTGTTTTCATTTTGTATGTTCGTAAACTTGGATATTGATTCGGGATAGGAAAAAGAGTTTCTAGATGTCCGCAGGAAATTTACAATCAGTTGTGAATAGCTTCTCAGTCTTTACGTAGAGAGTAAGTTTTTAAAAGAATCCTGATGGAAATTCATCGCCTTTCTTGTCATTTTTAGGAATAACAGAATGTCATGAATGTAAAAAAAATATAAACACTCCCAGGCTAAGAGGGTGCAGCGTTAGTATAACTATGTAGATGTCAATATATAATACGTTCGATTTTATAAAATGCTGACAAAATATACATTTTCTCTTTTCTACAAATCAAAGAACGAATACACACTGTACCAACCACTGCGTTTAGGTAGTAAAAATAAAATAAAATGAGTCGATGGGAGTGACAAAGCTAAGAAACTTAAATTGCACTTTTTGCAGTATTGTGCCAAGGATATAGCGCATAATCACTTGTTTTCCATGACCGCTAAAACATGAGCACTACCTCCTGAGATATCGTTATTAGGTTATAACGCAAGATTATAATGCAATTTCGTATTATTTTGTTTCATTTTTCGTTTTTTTTATCTTATTAAACATTTCAAGCTTATTGCTTCAACAATTTGCTTATTGCTTGCTCTCAACTTAGTGTTCTAAATGCACCTCCACAGTAATTTATTGAGAGCTTTCGATTTTCCCTAACGAAAAATTCCTAGATCAGACCGGGATCGAACAGTCACCTCCAGTATGATATTGCTTTGCAACCGCACCTTTACCGACTGAGCTAAGGGAGAACCCTTCATTTCTCTCTATGGATCGTAGTTTGGAGAAAAAAAAACAACATTGGTTGTGCGCAAAAGTGCTATTAAAATTCTAGGCGTGCGAGAGGTTGTGCAGTGTATTCGTTGTTGATTGTGAGAGTTGAGTCTGAAAGTCCAACGTCTCACAAAAAAAACGATCTCGGTTCCGAGATTCGAATCGTGGAAAAAATTTGTTTTCCAAGAATCTGTGTGCAGCCAGTCACTCGCACGCAGTTGTTTCGTTAACTTCATAAAATGCTTTGTTGATCAAGATTGGCAAGATTGCCTTTTCCGGATTATGCGGTTTTCTCAAGAAATAAAGCAACATTTGCGTGGTGCATTTTATGCCACCATTCCAACTTTTGGATATGCTCTATTCCATTTATATGTTTAATAAAATAAAGAACCAACGAACATTTAGGAAACCTCACTGGTTGACAGCCCGCTTAGAGGATACCAACATGCGCACATACAGTTTTCTTGCTGGCCAATTTCGCGGAAGATACCTGAGAAAACAATGTAACAATTATACGTGATCCTATCTTACCACAACATTTAATTCCACAAATGCCCTGACAATGTATCCACCTTACGGTAAGTCGAAGCAAAATATCATTACTAAGCCACTATAAAAACTCAACTAAAAAAACACTTCTTCCGGTTGCGGGGCGCAGCACCGAAAATATTACCAACTGGAGAAAAACAACTTCGGCATAACCCAAAAAACGGATTGCGACAGTCACACAATAAGAGCTGGATTCGCTGCCAAGCACATGGCTCAATAATATAGTACGTGAAAAATAATATAATTTCACGTTATTCTAAAAATGAAAAACACGTTATTTTCAAAACACGGGTTCTTTCGATCGATCACAATGTGTAAATAGCTTTACCTATACCTCCTCGAATTCAAGATTAAAAATGTCTCACTTAAACACTCTATGTTCTGTTCTGTTTCTTTTTTATTTTACTAATCTTTGTAAAAATTAAAAATAAATATAAAGTATTATTGATGTTGGATAACATCTAGGGGGCATTCCTTTTTCTGCTATATATGAACGACGTGAACATAATCCTCAAATGCTTCAAGTTCTCATATGCGGACGACCTGAAGCTCTACTACGTAATAAATCTTTCATGGCGCTCTATTTCTGCAACCTGAGTTAGATGCATTCGACGATTGGTGCAGGCTCAACAGGATGGCACTAAATGTGTCCAAGTGTTCGGTCATTTCGTTCGGGGGAAAACGGGTGATCATATTGACATACGGTTTGCTGTCACAAAAGCATTGTATTCAAAATGGTGTCGAAAGAACAACAAGAGCTTGAAAAAATTTTGCACAAAGATGTGGAAAACCTGTGTATGTCGCATTATGACATAGCAAAATGACTCGGAGTCCCTCGTTCAACAGTAAGTTGCGTTTTGAAACGCTTCCGCGATCGGTTGACTCTCAATCAGAAACCAGGATCTGGTCACAAGCGAAACGTAAACTTCAAATCCCAGCGGGATGCAGTGCTTCGGCTGATTAAGCAAACACCAAACCTTTCCATCCGAGATGTGACTAAAAAGGTCAAAACATCGTATTTTATCGTTCAAAAAGTGGAAAGAGACAGTTAAACGCAATAAAAACCCCAAACAGGAACGAGAACCAGGAAATCAGTTCGAAAGCAAGAACGCGTACAGTCAAACGGCTACTACCATTCATCCAAAAGCTAGTTCTGTGGTATTTGGCCTGATTTAGTGTCTTGCCATTGTGGTAAAGCGGCTCAGGAGTGGTATGCTGGAAACAACTTCCACATTATACCAAAGAATTGAAATCCACTGAACACCCCAAAATTACGTCCAATTAATAGATGTTAGGCCACTGTGAAGCGAAACATTCAGGAAGATTTTTCTAAAAAGTGGGGAAATGCTTCCAAGAAGATGACTGAGCAGAACTTAACGGATGCTATCAAACGTAAAGTTAGAGCATACGAGAATAAAAAGCCAGAATAATAATATTTTTATGTAAATGAGTTATACACTTATCTTTTGTTACGAGGATTTTTTTGGATTTAGAAATAAATAGAAATAATGTTTTTACTACGAGTTTTTCATTGGCTGGATTTTGCTGTGCGCATACCTTACAACTCCTTAACACAACGATAATATCTCAAAATGATTCTGAATAGTACACCAAGAGACGAAAGCCTGCGATCTATTGCCTGGCTGCCCAGGTAACCAATAAGCATTAGCATATGCAGTAAATCAATCGTTAATCTGCATTTCAGATGCTCCAAGATCATTTCAGATGCTTCAGCATTTCAGATGCTTCAGATGCTATCTGCTGTAAAGCTGCATTTCAAATGCTATTTTAATGCTTGTAGCCTGTAATAAGCATTTCGAATGCAAAATAGCATTAATGAAGCATTATCATGGCATTGCAGTAAAGCAGCCGTATATTGGGCCAAAAGTGGCATTTATGTTGCATTTAAGGCGACTTAAATGCTTGATAGGCTGCCGTAAAGACGTTTTGGAACTGCTTATTGGTTACCTGGTCTCCAGACGCTCGGCGAGAGAAATTCTATAATCCTTTGGAAGATTTGGAAAGTCCTGTCTGAGGTCGCAGGCCATCAGGTTATCCGTTCATCAGAGAGCTTGTTATTTAGGTTTAAGTCATTGTAGTAAGGTAGGTTAGCAAATTTTTAAATTGAGCAATCAGGGAAATACAAAACGCGTGAGTATAAAGAAAAAATAAATCAATTAAACAAAAACATTAAGCAAAGATGCAAAATGTCAATACAAACAATGGGAATAAACGACTGGGCTGCTTTTTGAATTTGTTTAAGCAATGAGGTTAATTATTGGTATTGAAAGATATTTATTGCAAACAATGCAACAGATGAAAATAAGAAGACAACAGTTATTCTAATGCTATTTTCAACTTAAACCACTACTGAACCATCGTATATTTTTTTCAAAAAATAACAATAATGTTCTCGAATAAAGGAAAAATCAACACATCGTCCCATAAACCTAATTTCTAAACTAATGGGAATCTATCAATGCAATTCACTCACTTACCAAGGTGTTATACAAGTATTGCACAATAACTTCCTTGAACAGCTTTTGCAGCCATGCATATGTGTATACTGTTAGCCGAGATCCACCTTTTCCAATTAAGGAATCTCCACCCCGACACTTCGAGCACAATCTAATGCCATCTGTTGCAATTGATTACATGAGACATTTCGAATCTGTGTATGAGGAAATCTGTTCCCCTCTAGGCACTGCTGAACGTATGATGCACTGCCGATCTGGAGAGGAAATTGAAGCTGGTGATTTATGCTGCATTGATGCCATCATCGCTTTCGTTTATTAATGAACGCCGGTCACAGAAAGTGAATGTTGCTCAGAAATTTATTTGCCATGCTATTCCGCTTTGAATGTGTTGCATTAACTCCGGATGCTATGACAAGTAGTTTAGCAAATTGAAAAAAATATCTTCAGGTCTACCCATGCTGAGCACATTTTCGTTTTGTTCCGGACGGATTAGTGGAAAACTCAATTTTCGCGGGATAGTTTTTCGGCATTCCTACAACATGTTTCGCCAATTGTATCCATCCAGCTTAAACGAGTATCACCAGCTCGTTGTAATCCAATCAAAATTTTGAACCAATGGTTTGGGGGTGAGTATCTTGACATATAGACACAAACTGGCGATGTCGCTTGAGTTCTTACCTTAAAGAATTTTTAGATTTCTCGAAACATTTAAAAAACAGTTCACATATCTATACAACTAAGATAACAACTCGCATTAAAAACATTGAATGACAACACCAACAGACTACTTTCTGTTCTTTAGAATAATTGCTTACTCCCAAAAATTCAAAAAATGAAAAACCGGACAGCGTAGATTTTGTTTTATAGGTGAGTTTCGGAGGAACGATTTGAATAAAGGAACAATAATCCCATATGGTTTCTCTTCCTCAAGTAATGACCTGCGATGAATCTTTGAAAAATAACAAAAAAAAATGTATGTGTACTTAAACAATCTGAGAGGTTCTAACAAACATTTCTTCTCAAGACACTGTATGGCTTAAGAAAAAAAAAACATTTTAAAATCTCTAACCAAACGGCAATTGTTCAGCTGTGCGAATATCAGCTGATTGTAAAAAAAAAACACATGCCTTGAAGTAACATGCTTCCTCATTATTTATTCATTGACGGTGCTGTCTGTTTACGGTACCATTCGCCATAAACATATTTTTGATCCTCACATTAACGAGTTATTTATAAACCTGCAAAAAATAACCACACAGCGCAAGAAATAGTATTTCTTCTTGTTGTTGCTAATCAAAATGTATTTTTAGATAAAGCTAAGACGAATAAAAATCACAGAATAAATGAGACATTCGCCCCCAACGCACAGAAACACATCCGATAGCTAAATATATGCAAAGTTATGTCAGTTTTCGTTTTTATTTTCTTTTATTCAAAATGAAAATAGAATAATTCCGAGCTGTTGAGTTTTGGGGTCGTTGAGTTAAACACAACATTTGAAGAAAAAAAAAATTAATGGGATACAATTATGCGCATATCTACCCACATGATTGTTTTTCAGTCTCGTGAAAGCCCAGAATGAATCCACGTCAAGATTTTGCGGTGATTCATTTGTTTACAAACAGATGATCAGATGGATTGAAAAGAGTAACTGTAGGATTTTTTTAGGGGTGTGAAACATGTAAAAGGTGCATTTGCCAGAACTGTAGAATATTTGTACTAAAAACGGCTCTACGTTGCAATTTGTTTTAGGACTGCATATCGCAATACTATATGCCATTATTGGAACATAAGTCCAAAGCATCAACCTACCCTATGTTGTTTGTGTGTGAGGTAGCCGTTCGGGTATTGGACGTCATTTTAACAACATCGTTAATAATGTTGACATTTTCAAATGTCTATGAGTTTAGTGACTTTGGATTTGCACGGCTATACTGCCGTTCTACGCATAACTGTCATGTATTCAAAATAAGACAACTGAGACAAATGCAATTAAAGTTGACACATTCTTTTGTCACCTGTGAAGAATTGGCGTGAACAATATTTTTTTATAACCAACCAACAATTCTAATGAACCTCCTATCAAATTATTCTTTTGCAGTTTCAATTTAGGTTACTTTGAGTAAACATTAATCGTTTGTCGAGATATCACAAATTTACGCATATGAATCACATTTGTTTTTTACGAGCGTGTGTGTCGTTAGTTCATATATAACATGCATTAAGTAAGGTTATCAGGCCCAAGTCAGATTGTTATGCTTTTCTTGATGGAAATCATCAGATCGAGATCAGCGAATGTCTAATTATCTTCCGACAGTCTACAGTGACTTTGCTAACCTTATTTTGAACAAACCACCAGACGGAAATCCTAATGTGTATTGCTTACTGTTCATTTCCTGTTATACGAGCGTTACGTTGGAAGGAGATTCTCTATCCTTCCCGTGGGTTTCGTGTAGGTGATTCTGCTTACGGGTCCACAACCTCATTTTTGGCCCTTCATACAACGGAATAGTAAGGATTACAGGAATGAACAGTTGGATCTTGCCATTAGAAGAAACAGTACGCCATGGCAAGTCCTGCACTGGTGGTCCTATCACATCACATCACAACATGCATTGAGTAAAGTCGGCCACAAAAGTTCTATTCCGTGGATGCAGTGCTTCAACGCCTTATAAAAAAAGGTCGACGGACTATGACGATTCATACAATGGAAGGTTGAAAATGGCAACCTTCCTTTATTTGTATTTACGAAGTTTTAAAATTACTTTTGGATACGAAAATGGATGTGTTCATTTCAACTTTGTAGCCAAGGTGATACAATTACCATACAAACAACATTTACACCCGCGGAAAATTGCACTCCATAAAATCTGAACATTTTTCAACACATTTTTTGCTTTTGAACAAAATTATTTTCAATGTTTTCGAAACAATGAGGTTACTTACGATTATTGTAAAGTTAATTCATTCAATGTAGCATACCTAGAAAAAAAAGAAAAAATCTGTTAAAATAGTGCTTATACTCTGGTAATATATATTATAATTAAATGGATTTTTTGAGAAGTCTAAGGATTGTTCACAATTCTATTAGTATTTCTAAAGCGCCACTTATATTTATGACTAGTTTTTATACATTTTTACACTTTTTAAGCTTTTACCAAACTATATAGTGGAGCACTACTAAGGCAGCGAACCAATTCCCTTCATGTTTTCATTATCTCTCAGTGTCAGCTGTATTAAAATCGGACGCCTTGATACATAGAGCCTAACATAAGCTAATCATGTATAAAAACCCATGAATCAGCAGACAAAATTTGACAGCTCTATCAGTCGAACTTTAAGCGTGATGGCAAAAACAATGAAGCAACTCCGTTCAGAAGTGTGCGCGTTCTAAGAACTGCACCCCACAGCGTCACAGCGACAATCAGAGAATTGAAAGAAAGCCCGGTTCCGGACGGCCGACGACCCTGAGCGACAAGAAGCTCCAAAGGACGCTGAAGAGGAAGACCGAGGGAAAAGTGGCTACATCGCTGCGTGCGCTTGGCCGGGAGGTCGGAACCGGCCAAACAGTGAAAACGAACCTGGCGAACATGAACATACATGTCAGGAAGCGGAAGTCGTGTCCACTGGTTTCGGAGCTGCACACAATGACGCAGCGGTGGCAGCTGAATGAGATGGTCAACTCGATTTTCCCGACGAATCGCGACTTGGTGGTGGTGATGGACGACCAGACCTTACTCACCCTGGATGGCAACGACTGGCAGGGCACTTCGTACTTTACTTCCCCCACGAAGGAAGTGAGCTCCGAGGTGAAGTTCATTTCACACACCAAGTTCCCCAAAAAGCTGCTGCTGTGGCTGACAATCAGCGAGAAGGGGATGTCAAAGCCGCTCTTCTTTCGCTCCGGACTGGCCGTGAACGGGGAAATTTGTAATACGAAATACCTGCTGGCAGTTGCTTCGTTCATCAAGTTCTGCCGTCGTTGTGCCGTGGCCGTCGGGCCACTACTTGAAGCGATCGATGGAGGAAATGGAGCGACTGAATATCGATGTGGTACCCAAGTCCCCCAGCTGCGTCCCATCGAGAATGTCTGGGCCAACCAGAAGTGTAAGATCTACTCCAGCAAAGTTTTTAAAAAAGACCGTGCGTTTCGTGATTGCTACTCCGTTACCGACCAGAACCAGAACTAATTACACATAGATGGAGCTTGGGAGTAGCTTTACATCTTCAATGTGCAGTTCGCTAGTTTATTCTATATATATATATAGATCGTTGCCGGCGCCGGCCGCATCCTCACGGCCTTCGGGAAAAGGGGAAGGATGATTAGTTTGACAATCGTTGGTTAGAGAGACCGTGTTTACCTCTGCGTCTCCACAATTGTCAAGGTAATATTTGTGTTAGTGAGGCATGTTATATAGATTATGTTTTCACTGTGGTAAGTGATGCGATCAATGAAAGCGCAGTAGACTGCTTTTTATTTTCAAATCTAGTGGTGATAGGAAGAGGCAAGTGACAAATAGCAAGGAAGGGGACTGGCGTGGGACTGAACACCCGACCATCTGTTCAGTAATCAGAACGGGTAACCACTGAGCTACCAGCCACGTCATAAGATCTACTCCAACAATTTTGTCGCGAAAACTGAGGAGGAATTGATAAATAGACCGAAGAAAGAACTCAAAAACAGTCCTACACGCATGTTTTCGTCCGCCATTGCAAATGTTCCGGTTAACTGCCGAAAGGCCGCTCGCGAGGGCATAGAATTGTTTTGCAAGTAAGCTTAAATAATTACCTTCCATGGGAAATTTATCAAAACTAATTATCTGTCAAAAGCAATTATCTGTTTTTTTATCACCATCTGAAGTAAGTCCGTTTTTTTTAAATGCAAACGTTATTTTGTTTACTAATCGGCGATTTCCAGGAAAATCTGACAACAATTAAGCATAGTCAACTTTGTTTTGGGTAAAACTTTGAACATTTCTTCGATATGAGACCAAATGTATTTTCTACCGGTCTAGAGATCTGTTTGACTCACGACTTACTTTTGAAAAAGGCCTATGTGTGTTTAGACAGACATTTTCAAAAATATCATTGCTCAAAATCCGTTTTTTCATGACTCGAAAAATAATTCCCATCTACTATTTTTGTAGCGTACAATTTTTAAGCTTATTTTGTCAATTTTGAAGTATTATAAAAACAGCTTAAGTTAGTAATTCCGCTTAGCTATAAGTATGAAATAGATCATACTTTGATCCCTAACCTTTTGTCCAGTACCTCCTATCCCTACCGTTCTTTGGTGCCGACTGGGGTATAAGTAACCATAGGAAAGATCGGGTAATCAGCCTTGTTGGAACCGTCTGTTCTCCATGTCTGGGCGGTTTAAAACAGCGTCTGTTCTCCATGTTAGGAGCAACTGATCATATTCTTCGTGCCAGCGTGAGACTCTAAACAGTGCTGTGAACGATGGTCCTACGGCGAGACAGGGGTTTAGGGAAGGCCCAACAATCCGCCCTTAAAAATCAAAAGTTACAAATAATACAGAAGTAAATAACCGAAACAATCCGGAAAAGACCTACGAAACGAAATAAATAATTCGATGGGAACCTCGGAACATAGAGCTACAAAACGCTCTGCTGCCCAGGTTGCGATAGGATAATCTACGAAGAGCAGCAACCACCCAACTTCGAAGTCGTAGCAGTGCAAGAACTTGGCTGGATTAGATGAAAAGTATGGAAAAACAGGCATCGAGCGGATCTTTTAACCAGATCAGTAGCATCACCAACGAGCTGGGCACCGATTTTGTAGACCTGGTTAAAATTTGTCAACGCGTGATTAGATTATTTCCGACCAATACAAAAATGAATAAGCTGAGGATCAAGGGTCATTTCTCCAACTACAGCACCATCAACGTACACTACCCACGCGAAGGTAGACCCTATGAAGAAAAAAGCATTCTACGTGTAGCTTGAGCAAGTGTATTATGACTGCCCGCGATGGCACGTTAAAGTTGTCATTGTCGACATGAACAGGAAGGACGGGATGCAATGTAGAGACCAGTAACTAGGCCGAACTGCCTGCATACCCCATCGAACGATAACGGCCAACTATGCGTGAACTTTGTGGCCTCCTATTGTTTAGTAGTTCGAAGTACCGTCTTTCCCGGCTATAATCCTAACCAATTTTATTTCCAATTTTACATTCAGCCAAGTTTTCTAACATAAGGTAAGCAATCAAATGACCACTACAAAATATACTAAATAGCCATGACATAATACATAACGGGGAAAGGGAGGGACCATCAGGGCACCCAAGTGAAACGATTTGAATAGGGATCATGGGACTGCCTTCTCCCTATTGTTAACATTTCGTGTAACGAAGGCGGGCTTTTTGATCCCATCTATTTGGTTTATTCTGTCAAACGTGGGCTTGATTCTAGTGCTGTGGGTGTGAACTTGCCTATTGAAGGAGATTCTCTTCCCTACTTGCGCGGTTTTCGTGTATGTTTCTCTGCTTACGGGCCCGCCCAAACGTTTTTGGCCCTTCATACAGTATGTTGGGGAATCTCCCAACCACTGTTTGTGTTTTTCCACTGTCTGGTGAACGTACCTTTGCGCCTCTATAATTTTGTCATCAAAGGACCTTTTTCGCACATCACATTCAGTCCAATTTAATCCACAACACTACATTTATTACTCCTCTAGGACACTACTTTATTACTATAAAAACACAACATTTATTTTACAAACTAGACTACATTTATTCTTAAACTAAACATGAACACGGAGTTCGCCTCCGGCCGACCGATCGCTCCAATTGCAATATTGCACTATCTGCCCTAGTGACCTAGTTATTCATGTTTACCTTCTAATCTTATCTTCTACTTCCTACTCTATCCCGACAAAGTCTCTCCCACTCTCCGCGTTTCCCATAGGTAGTGGTGAGTGACCATGGCCAACCGGTTCACTATTACTGACTCCTAGGCAACCGATTGGTAGCACAGTAGAGTCGCTAAATCTGCATACAGTCTGATTCAGTCGGCTGCATCCATTCGCTCATGTTACTCGCAAACATCCTCACCCACCCTGAAGTTGCATGGAAACTTCTGAAAGAAAGAAAGAAAAGAAATCTCCTCTCGACGCACTGGACGAATTCAAGCCTGATTTTTGTTTTCCCGTTGGCCTTGTAGCGTTAATAAACAACTTTTGCTACTGGTCGTATCATAGAATGATTGTCCGTACTGTAATTTGTCGAGTGGCTCCATCGTCGCCTGCGTGAAGTTGTTGTATACGACCCATCTTTCGCTGTGTGGGTGATTTGTGTCAACAGTAAAAACAAGTTTTCCGTTTTGATTGCTGCTGCTGATTGCCACTTTTTGACCCGGATTGAGCTACGATAAATACAAAAAAGGTCTCCATCGTTTCTATCGTCTTGAAGTTGCCGCTGCCCATTGCCACCTAGACTGACAATTCTGGAAATCATCTTTAGCTGACCGTTGAAACCCAAATGATTCTCATCTGTGTATTCCTTCGATTCTTCTCATGGTGTGTTTTATTTTCAGCATTGCAAACAAACCCTGGATTTTGTTTTTCACTCCTACAAATTCGTTCCGTTATCCAAATACACATCCGTACATCATACTCAACGTGAAAAATTCGACGTAGAGCTTGGAGAAACCATTCCGTAGACAACCTTGATATAAGTTTCATAAAAACCACTTCCGTTGCAATGCATCCAAAGATAGTGACATAGGCCTTGGTTGGTTACCGTCCACGACCTACTCGAATGTCAAGAAATCGACACCAGTCTTGGAACGCGGTCGAAATCTTCACTCTAGCTGCCGGTAAATAACCGTTTTCTGTTGAAAATTCGAAGGTCTGGCTCGAACACAACGTTGACATTGACGAACAACCTTATGGACAAGAATTTTTTCACAGTGTGGCTAATATTGTTATTGAATAGCACCCAATTGTAAGTGAACGTCCAGCGTGGAAGTATTTTTGATACGGAAAAAACGTAGAACCAGTTCCGAGAATTGATGTCTCTGCGGTAAAACCATTCGATAGTTTGTCCGTCGTACTTGATTGGAGTGAGCTAACCTTCTCCTTACTCATAGGATACCATTTTTATCGATTCAGCAATTGAATCAACGCAAAGGTGAATTTTGACGAGCCGGGGCGCCTGACAATAGATGCTTAATTTCCTCCGAGTACGATACTGCTTGCACATTACGAACGATTACCCATTCAGCTTGATCCAGTTCACTAGCTGAAGAAAAGCTTGTTCCTCTCTGTTCTTCTTGACACCGTTAGTTGCCAATGAAGCGTAGCCAGTAAGCGATTGTCCGAATAAGGTTAGTGTTATCCGAAAATTTCGTTATATAATCCGAAATGAACCCGTTATATATCGATGAAGCACAGACAACCGCGTTGTGTCGTCGTTCCAGCTCCTCCTTGGGTGGGTTTCCTTCTCCTTTTGGCCATTCTTCCGGACAATCCTGCAACCAGGGGAACTCATACCACCACAGGTCCTCTTGCAAAATATCGATGAGCGCATTCCCGCACGAAATAAGGTCATCAGGCAACGTGACACATGTCTCCAGCTATTTTCCTCCGTAAGTGTTCTAATTTTAGCGACTCTATTCGCCACGAAAGTGGTCCACGTACCCTCAGCAATTCTGCTAACTTCTCCCAGAGCTGATTTGATATTAGTGCGTCAGAATTTCTAACCGTGAAATTTGAATTTTCGCCATTCCTGACCCACCATTTCAGGACGTGGGTCGTTCCATCGCAGACATCGGCCATGTTCGTCTGTTGATCCGCCAGATTCTGCTATATTCCCATTGTTCTTGGACAGGGTATCGGAATTTCGGTCATTCGATTCACGTTTAACCGTGCGCTCGAATTCCTCTTCGCAGTGCAACTCGTCCGGAAATAGCATGCTAACGGTTCCCTCTCCCTCGCAGGATCAAACCGTTCTATTAATTCTCCTATATGGCACGATGCCGACATGTTGCATGCGTATCCTGTTCCTTGATTTGATGTTATGACCTTGCCTGACACTATCCAACAAAATATTGATTCAGTAAGTACTGGTAGACCTCTCCCCAGTAGTTTCACACTTCCAGATTTAAAGAAGCTGAAGAAATCGTGGATACCCATCACCAAATCGATCTTTTTCGAGCGGAAGAACTCCGGATCTGCCAGCTTGATTCCTTCTGGTATGTCCCAGACATTTGTCTGCACTGTAGAAGTGGGCAGACAAGTTGAAACCTTCGGTATTTGTTTATTGTTTATTCGTCAACAGGTGAAATACCCACCCCAATGACAATCGTGTTTAACTTAAAACTAACATACACACACAATATTTTGAACCCTAGCAAACAGTGACTAACATAAAAAACGCCTCAAAGCACATTTGTTCGTTTCTCGTGACACATTAAAATCAAACACATGGTAGCACCTGTTAAAAACACGGGACATGCTCCGCATAGGTTCATTGAAGCCATAATTTGTTCGTGCAGGAGGACAGCTTAGAAACAGATGTGTTCGGAGGTTTCGGCGACGAATGTTTATATCCAGCAGACTCAGTAGCGATGCACAATCAATGTTGCTTTGAAGAATATCTCCGATGAACCATGCCTTTGACATGTTGCGTCTCGACTCGAGTGTTTCCAAGTGAATGAGCCTGCAGCGGCTAGTATAACTTGGCAAATTCATTGGATCCCTCCATCTGAGGTGACGAAGGGCGAATCGGATGAATTTCCGTTGAATGGCTTCTATGCGTTGAGTTTCGTTCTGATAATATGGGGACCATACGACGGACGAGTATTCAAGGATAGGGCGTACAATTGCGCAGTATATAGCCTTCAGGCAATAAACATCCTTGAACTTTTTGCCAAAGCGGAACAAGAAGCCCAGCTGCGACGAAGCTTTTGACACAACGTACCCAACGTGGTCTTTGAAGGTTAATTTAGAGTCGATGAGGATTCCCAAGTCCTTTATCGTAGTATCACGTCGCATTTGTACACCTGTCAAGCCATAGTCAAATTGGAAGAGGAGCGCCTGCGGCTAAGGAAATTACCGAACATTTGGACACATTCAGAGACATTCGGTTGATACGACACCATTCAGCAAAGGTTTCCAACTGTTGTTGCAAAAAGATGCGTCCTCCGGATTCCTGATCGTGTAAAAAGCTTCAAATCGTCGGCATACGAGAGTTTAAGGCAATCCAGGATGAAATTAACATCATTCATGTACAGCAGAAATAAAAATGGCCCGAGATGGCTGCCTTGGGGAACACCAGACCACACCATGAAAGGAGATGAAACGTGGTCTCCTATTCTGACGGACATCCTACGTCCGGTCAAAAAGATCGGATCCAAAGAAGCAAACTGTCATTCATGCCTAGTTTGTCAAATTTAGCAATCGCAATTTGATGATTCATTTTATCAAACGCTGCGGATAAGTCGGTGTAAATAGCATCTACTTGTTGACCGAGTTCGATTTGGCGAATCACGTACGAAGTAAAGCAGGTCAAATTGGTTGTCGTCGATCGTTTAGGCATAAAACCGTGCTGGTCTGGCGAAATATAATGGCCGAAGTGGAGAAACATCTTACGAAGAACTATCAGCTCAAACAGCTTGGAAGTAGAGCTCAGCGCAGCTATTCCTCGGTAGTTTGCAACATTTCTCTTACAGCCCTTCTTAAACACTGGAAAAACATATGACTGTTTCCAGCAGTCCGGAAATAAACCAGAAGCGAGGGATGAAGAGAATAGAGACGCTAGCGGTTTTGCCAATGTATCCAAACATCGTTTTAACACTAGAGATGGTATGCCGTCTGGGCCATATCCAGTGGAGGATTTCAGTTCCTTACCAGCGGAAACAACCATGTCATCGGTAACAACGAACTGAGACAAAGAGCCGGTAAGCCGAGGAACATTTGAGGTGGCTGCGTCGACATCCTGAAGATTGAGATGTTCACTGGTGAAAACGTTGCTGAATTGAGAGCGAAACATTTTTGCGATATCCGGTATAGAGTCGGCTTCAATCATACCGTTGGTCATCGTAGAGGGTAGTCTGGATTCCGTTCGTTGGTCATTCACGTAGTGCCAAAAACGTTTTGTTTTGTTTTTAGGCGGCTTTGTAGACGATCTTGAAAGGCGTCGAACAAATGATTGTTGAGTTGCTTGTACTCGGTGTTCAACTTCATATATATCGCTCTCGTAGAGTCAGTGCGATACTTGCTGTGTCGTCGGAGAGCAGCTTGCTTCATTCTTTTGAGGTGTTTGAGATCGGCATTAGACCAGGCTGGCTTAGGTGAGATACAGCTGAACTTAACGGGAACGAACTGATCGATAGCGTATGATAGGATGCATGATATCGTTGTTGCAGCGAGGTTAGTGTCTAAGTCTCTAAGAGCATCATCCCAATCGACATTTGTGAAAAAAATCGTTCATCCCATCGAAATCAGCCTTACTAAAATCGTAAGAAACGCTTTCAGACGTGTCACGAAAGCGTTGTTGAAGGCTTATTTCGATTTTCATTTGCACAGGAGGATGATGCCTACAGATTTTGACTAGTGGCGCAGGAGCTTGCATCACCACGCTGTTCATGCATATTTCCTCGCTAAAGAAGCACAGATCTAGAATGCGGCTGTTTTCGTTTTCAATGCCATTCATTTGTTGGAGTCTAGCAGTGCTGTATGCGTCCAGTAATTTATTTGATGCTGAAGTTATTGAAGATCGAGAGGTAATCGGGAATAGATGACCATGAGAACTACGTTGCCAAGATATTGTGCTCAAGTTGTAATCGCCTAGGATGATGATGTTGTCTCGTGGTCCTAATTGCGAGACTATCCAATTGAGCGAGTCACGATGCTTGTCGATCAAACTTTCATCGTTGATTCGGTCCGGAGGTATGTACAACACGCATAGGAAAAGAGTTGCGTTAACAGTTGTGATAGCGATCCATAGTTGCTCAACCGACAAACTGCCAGGAGGATTTAGCACACGAGATTGGAGAGTCGAACGGACAGCTAGCAGAACACCTCCTCCAATGCTTTTATGACTATTTGACGGCGACCGGTCTTGACGATACACGGTGTATGAGTCATCGAACAGTTGACTCGTGGAAGTGTTTGCGTTGAGCCAAGTTTCACAGAGAGCGTAAACATCATAGCATCCATCGCTGAAGGCCAACTGATATTCGGCAAGAGAGCTGTTGATTCCACCAACGTTTTGGTAGTACATCAAAACATTTGCTAAGTCGGGTGCAATGATTCTCGCTGAATTGGCAATCCTAGGGATAGGAGACACATCAGGACAGGAAAATCCGTTACTGATAGAATACTTGCCACTGTAGGCAGCTTGGAAGACCCTGCCCTCAACACTAGACTCAGGGCCGGGACGTCTTAGATGGCACGAACTAGAAGATAGTGACGGACTTTCGATAACAGGCGATGGCGCGACTGAGCTAAGTGAGACAGGGCCTTCCATAGTGCTTTCTTTCGGGCGTCCCGGGATGGATGACAGCAGATATGGTTGTCTTGGAGGATGACTCGTATGAACGCGATGTAGTTGGAACTGATGATGCGCCGGTAGTGTCTACAGAGCGCGAGCTGCAATCGGGAAGGCAATCAGGAAGAGCTTGTTCAGTGAAAAATGAGTACTTGCCTGGGTAAGCAGGCTGGAGAACCCCTTCAACAGTTTCGACAACAGGTCCGCGACGACTCCGATGAACGATGACTGCATGAGGCAGGACTGTGTCGAACTGAGAAGTGGTCTCCATAATGCTTTCTACGGTGCGTCGCGGTATCCCTGCGGAGAAGTTTTCGCCGTGAAGTCAGTAATCGTTGTTTTCCATAGAGGCGGAAACTTGGTGAGGAGTTTCTTCTGATGTGACACGAATCAAAGGGGTACTGGGTTCGGGAATCCAATAATTTTTTTCACGAGTGTCTTCAAATTCCCGGAAGAGAATACCGCTTGGCCATGAAGACGGATCGAGAGCTGCTGTTCGAAATTTTGGATCGACCCCAACTTTGAACGAAATAAAGTTCAAAGAATTGACATCAGTTCCTTGTTTGACCAAAGGCACAGCCTTAACTGTTTCGCATTGCAGACTGTCTCTCGCTAACTTCTCAACTGCGTCCGCCTTCACACTGGGGTGTAATCGCGATAGGTAAATCCAAAACATAGTAGTTGGTTGTGGCACAGTTGTGATACTGATGTTGTTAATTGGTCCAATTCCACCAAGAAGCGGTTTGACAACTGGATTATCGTTATCCATCCGACGACGTTTTGTTACGCGGCGATTAGCAGAGACGGGAAGTGATGGGGTGGCTGAGTTGATTCGATTTGAGAGCTGAGAAATTTGCTCACTATGCTTGGCTAGCTCCTTTTTCAGTTCAGCATTCGCTGCAGACTGGTTTCTAGTCAGTTCACTAACAGCGTCTCCAACGGAAGTGATAGCATGTCGAAAGCGAGTTAATTTCATCAACTTCACACATTCATCGCACATCCAAAGCAGGTTAGGTGAGTCAGACAAAACTTTGGCAAAATTCTTGTCGACGTTTGCACATCGCAGATGAACGACGTTTTCACAGAAGCCCATACAAGTAATGGTTTCCTCTCCGCGCTTGATAGCCTTTGCGCAGCGGTCGCAAGCGGCGGTCATTGTGAAAATAATATATATCCGAACCGCGATAATTTATTCCCGACAGCAGAAATTTCAACCGTACTTTTTTTTTTTCACTGTCCACTGCTCACACTAGTGTATGCAACGAGCGATAAGTTGTCGGCGTTGATCGAAGCCACAGATGTGTGAACCACCAGATATGCTTGCGATTTTTCGAGCAGATACAAACACATACACTGACGAGCTTGCACTCGCTTCAATGGGGATAAACTTTGGTGAGCAGCAATACAGGCTTAGATGAAAAACAATAATAAACACAACACAGCTCACGGGATAAGTAATAAGATCACAACGGTAGTATCAACACACGTTAGAAAATACAGTTTCGATTCACTGGACGTACACGAAGCACTGGGAAACAAACAACGATTTTATGTTATCGTAAACAAATCAAATTAAGTCGAAAACTTGGGACCGAAAACAACATGCAAACAGTAATGGTCGCTATTGATGAGTAACTTAGACGTAGGACGAGGGTAAGGACTTAGGGTAAGACGAGGAAATCCATCGCTCTAGAGTACGATGATACACGCGACTTGACGATGGCCTGAACCTTGCGTGTGACCCTCGTCCCAATTTGTCCAATACCCGATATCGGAATATCCACCTTCTGACTAGGAATCTTCAGCAGTTGACTCAGTTCTTCAGCGATGAAGTTGCATTCTGACCCTGAATCCAAAAGCGCACGTGCCAGATAGCGAAAACCCTGCTTATTTTCGACAACGACAACGGCTGTAGCTAGAAAAACTTGTGAGTCGATACGCTGCGCTGTATTTACTGATAAACTCTGAACCGATGCGGCATTCGCTGCCCTATGGTCAGAAATTGCACTCTCTTGGTTGCCACCATTACCCGAATTATCCTTCTCGGGTGATTGAGGACCACTTCTTCTAGCTTCACCTTTGAAGCATAGAAGCGTGTGGTGTCGAGTCTTGCAGTTCCGACACGTTAACTTCGACGAACAATCTCGGGCTATATGTCCTCGCTTGAGACAGTTTCGGCAAAGGGACTGTGCTCGTATGAAGGATTCCTTGCTGGATAGTGTCATTTTTTGGAAGACTGGACACGTGTGTAATCCATGAATTCCACTGTACGGCGCTATGGCTGGATTTCGGCGAAAACGGTTTTTGGCTAGGTTGTTGAGGTCTCAGCTGGGGTACACTTCTGGATTTTGGCTTCGATGGAAGAGACTCCAGGATTTGGATCCCCCGTTGGATGAAGTCTTGCAAGTGCTGTAGTGTGTCCTGCTCCTTAGATGACGTAAACTCTTCCCAGCCACGTCGAGTGACTGGATCCAGACGAGAACTTAGCAGCTCTACTAGCAGAAGATCCTTATATTCGGCTGGTTCGATGACTTGATCCAATATCTTGATCGCACGGTCGAATCCATCAGCCAATCCGTGGAGATCCGGAATCGATTCCTTCATGAGTGAAGGTAGTTTGGCTAGTGCTTGTACTTGCTTCCTTTTCAGTAGTTTACTGTTGTTGTATCGTTTTAGCAACGACTCCCAAGCAATCGAATAATTGTTACTAGTGATCTTTAGCGGATCAACAAGTGCCTTAGCTTCGCCTTCTAAGCAACCCTAGTAGTGGAATTTCTCCTGGGAATTGGGGCAAAATAAGCTCAATATCTCTGTTTCCCGACTCGTGTTGTGACTGTAACCACCACCATTCGATTCCTAGGGAAATTCTACATAATATTAGGCTTATTTTGACTACCGCAGACCCTTTCGAGCATAGATTAATCAGCAATATTAAAAAATACGGGAAAATGGTGCAAAATAAACCCAATATCTCTGTTTTCCGACTCGTGCGGTGGCTGCAACCACTTTCATTCGATTTTTAGGGAAATTATACATTTTTTTTCAAATTAAACACACTTTTAATTCGATTCCCCAGACCCTTCCGATCATAGATTAATAAATAATATTCGAAAAATGGGGGAAGTGGGATATAATCAGCAATATCTCTATTACCCGACCCGTACGGAGGCTGCAACCACCTCCATTCAGTTCCTAGGAAAATTCTACATAAGAATAGGCCTATTTTGACTACCACAGACCCCTCCAAGCATAGATTACTGGGCATTATTCGAAAATACGGAGGAATTGGGGCAAAATAAGCCCAATATCTCCATCCACTGAATTTTGCGGCAAGTGGGACCCCTTCCATTCGATTCCCCAGTGAATTTTTACAAAAAAATGCAATTGTTCGCTAACCTAGTAGCACAAGGTTAGCGAACAATTGCATTTTTTTGGAGCTGAATTATCGAGTTCTTTCGCGATTCAAGTACTTTTTTCCCACTGTGCAATGGAAGAAAAACTAATCTTCAAGATAACTGGAGAGATATTCGAACCACCATTGTTAGCACGGAATTAGCGGCACTAGGTATTTGGCACTGAATTGAAAAAATGACCCTCAAATTTAAAATTGAGCGCTAATTTGTTTTGTATTGTCACATTAATATATGAGTGACTTGCTTATTTAATTGCTAACCTATGTATGCGAATCCAACGTCGGATTATGACCGTACATGCTTTGCAATGTATCGCCAAACTCGGTTGATGAATGTTGGTAACCAGCTCCTCCAGTTCCACAATTTCAAGATCTTCGAATCCCAGGCCATTTTGCGGGATCCTTGTGGAGAACAATTACAATAAGCGCATCCTATTGTACCCGTCCAGTTTTAGCGACTTTCCGAATACTTTTTTTTGTGTCTTTATTAGAGTGGCTTTCAGCCTCCTGGGCTGGTTCGCCATATTTCCGAATACTGTGTTCTCCTGAAGTTGCGCCAACTCGTGATTCATTCTTGTCCCCCGTACGCTGTTTTTAAATTATTGGCAATTGCAGCCTTTTATGAACTTCATCTATTTAATTTTCTCTAATCCATCGTTTAGTTTTCCTTAGGGCTATTATTTATCTCAAAGCAAAAAAAAATCGAAAAATTTTTGCTCAGTAAAACAATATCTGCTTTTTCTTTTTTTAGCATTTCATGCGTATTGCCTCACAAATCGCTTATTCCTTAGTGTTCTCAGTGCAACTCTCTCAACTTAGTGTTCTCAGTGCACTTTCACTGTTATTAATTGAGAGCTTTAGATGCCAGGTACCATTTTTTGCATGAATATGATTGTGTGGCAAGTACATTCATACCCAGCCACCTCCAGCATGATGTTGCTTTGTAGCTGCGCCTTTACCGGCTGAGCTAAGGGAGGAACTTCCTCCACTCACCGATAGCAGGATCAGTTTTAAATTTGATGTCACAGGAATAAATGTTTGCAATCAATCTCTATATGTTAACCGTTAAAACGGCAGCAACCTGAGCAATCATTAACGGCAACATCACAACATCATATTTAGTTTTATATTTGATCTCAGGCTCTACTCTGGGAGCTTTTAAGGAGCTTAGCACACAGAGCTTAGCATATTATGTTGCAAATTAGAAGAAAATGTTTGATGCGAAAACCAATGCATGATATTTTATATTATGTGGCAAATACAATGTCAATAAATGTCCACGAAAATCGAGAAAATGTCCAAGCCGAAAGGTTTCCTCCATTAAACCGGAATCGAACTAGGCCCAAAGACCCACTTTAAACGTACAATGCTTTATCATGTACACTTTTTCTGACACTATCGTTACCGTATGGATTGAGAAGCGAATCCATTCCATCGAACGTATCTCTAAGTCGACAGAGCTACTAGCAGATACCATAAAAATCTTTCTTCAACATTTGTTTTATTACTTCTCGTCGCTCAAAAAAATGTGAACATGGACAAGGTCGTTGTCAAGTTTTTTCAGCTGCTGTTTTTTTTTTGTGGTTACCGCTTATGTTCCCCAGTTCAAGCTACACGCTGGAAACACTCGGCATATTTGATTAATTTCCACTCTACTTTTGTTTGTTATGCACTTTCTGATGTTGTTTACCGTCTTTTTTTTACATATCTGTATGTACTTCTTCGGCTCTCGCTTTCTTTTTCAATCCCTGCATGTTCACACATGATGCATAATGATGGCGATGAGAGATTCAACAGGTATAGTATACATTCACGTACTTACGCACGTTATACACAGCTGTTCGAATGATGGCTGAGTTTGATTAAACATCCTAATTGGAACCGGACAAGGCTGGTGCCGGCCGTTTTTTTGTACAATAAGATTTAAGACCTGCATCTGAAGGTTTGAACAATCGAAAAAATGTGTATGGAAGTTTGAAATTTGCTAATGTAATGTTTTCTTCGATTGCAGATTTAGTGTAAATCAGATGAATTTTTGATACAACTCGTTTCAGGCATAACCTAGTTGAGGTGACCTTTTTTCCCAGAAATCTAGAAAAGTTAAGCGGGCCTTGTTAGATACATAACTTGTTCTTCTGATATTCTGGTGGAAATTAATTACGCTGAGATTTTGTGGTGAATTTATACATTATGTAAAGAATATGATCTTCACAACGAATGACTGTCAAATTTATCAGTTGAACTCACAAAAGGGGTTATCAGGGTGTGGGCTTGTAGATATCATATGTCGTTTCGCCGTCATACCAGGCTAAAATTCTGATGTAAATCCGCAACGAATCCAAATAACAAAAAATACGATGTCGTTACAACCCAGGAAGTTTTTTCGATCAAATAGTGAAGGTTTCATTAATGCTGCTTTCAATTTTTCTCCCGTAAAGCCATAGAAAAGAACAAATTGAAATACATGAAACATAATATGCAAAAGTTCCGATTAAAGTATTTTGTAGTTAGTCTGTTAATTTGGGTTCGAGATAATTTTCTCAAAATGCGAATAACTTTCACTTTTCAGTTATTCGCGTTTCTCGCGTTCATTGCTTATTTGATTTTATGTAGTTTTTATTTTAATCATTTCTCACTATTTTTTGATACATTTTTTTCTTTAGAAAAATTAGTTAAAATTGGAAATATCTATTTCAATGTTTAGTGTTAAGGTGCTCATTTGTATGTTTTATACCTGTTTTAGATAAGTACTCAGGTTTTATTTTGAAACCACTTTAAAATTTTATATTGCTACTTGCACGTAACATGTTCAATATACTAAGAAGGAATAACTGCCATATTATTTTGTTAAGTTTTCATAACATGCTACTCTGAAGGTGTACACACCTCTAAAATCAAATTTGCTAACACAAAAATAAAGTACTCAAGAAATGTAGAAACATTGTACAACACATTCATGGGCCACACCTAATAATTTCATCGCAAATACCCATGTCCCACTTTTTTTATTTTGTCCCACTGTGCGACATTGATATCGTAGCACGTAACATTGAAGAAGCTCACGAGAAGAAAATGTTAGCCTCCTACCACGAGTTCAGATCGACGGTGATAAAATCGAGGTAGAAGACGAATTCGGAAATCAGGGCTCATTGGTGACCACCGATAACAACACCAGCATAGAAACACAAAGGCGCATTATGGCTGGCAATTGTGTCTACTTTAGACTCGAAGGACGCTAAGATCGAACAAAGTTCGCCGAACTACAAAGTTGACCATCTACAAGACATTAATTAGACCGTGTAGTTCACTACAGCCACGAAACATGGACATTGCAGTGGAGGACCAACGCACCTTTGGTGTCTTTGAACGGAAGGTGCTGCGTACGATCTACGGTGGAGTGCAGATGGAAGACGGAACGTGGAGGAGGCGAATGAACCACGAATTGCATCAGTTGCTGGGAGAACCTCCCATCGTACACATCGCTAAAATCGGTCGACTACGATGGGCTGGGCATGTCATAAGAATGTCGGACGACAGCCCTGTTAAAATGATTCTCGAAAACGAACCGACGGGTACAAGAAGAAGAGACGCGCAACGAGCAAGGTGGATCGATCAAGTAGAAGGCGACCTGCGGACTCTCCGCAGACAGCGAGGCTGGCGAGGTACAGCCATGGACCGATTACAATGGAGACAACTTCTGTGTACAGCAGATGACCACACCGGCCCAGGGCTGATTGGTAAGGTAAGTTGTATTATGTAAGAAAATGTGCTTCCTACAATTGAGAAATGACATTCACGGCATTTGATTCTGAACAGTTCAAACCAAAATTTAAAAAGTCGAGTTGTTGATGAACGTACTTTTTCTTTATCAGTACAAAAATGTATGCTTATTTTGATGTCTTATAGCTGGTAGACTCAGGTAAATTTTATCTCCTGTACGCCCATTACAAAACACCACCCTTCTTGAGGACTGGTGCTTTAAGCTAGCAATTAAGCACTGTATTTAAAAGAAATGTTAATGCAGAACCCGTAGCTTTCGGAAGGTAAACCCTGGTCCTCCGGAAAGTAGGGGGTTGGTGTCAGGCCCTGCGAGCCAAAGCGTAAAATAAACTAGTAACGGAAAGTCAACAAGCGAATACAGACCGGAACGAGTGACAAAGACCACAGGGACGAAAAAGGACTTGTAATTTGGAGCTTCGGTACGTGAAATTGCAAATCTCTCATCTTCATCGGAAGTAGACGCATACTCTCCGAATTTCAGTCCGCGGACTCGGCATCGTAACGCTGCAGGAGGTGTGTTGGAAGGCATACATGGTGCGAACGCATAGCGGTACTTAATCCAAAGCTGCAACAACACACGTGAGCTAGGAACAGCTTCCATCGTGATGCGCAATATGCAGAGGTGCGTGATCGGTGGTCGGTGGTCGATCAACGAAAGAATGAGCGAAGGTCGGTTCTTCAACTTTAGCAGAATCAACGTGCACAGGCCACATTCGGGAAGAACTAATGATGTCAAGGACGTGTTCTACGCGCAGCTCGAACGCAAGTTCGACCTTTGCTTAAGCCACGACTTCAAGATCTACATAAAACACCTGAATTAACAGGTTGGCTAGGAGGAGGTGTTCAGATAGACAATTGGAAAGTTCGGCGCTCACCAGCTCCTACGACTCACTTTCCGCAATGTTTCCCTTATCGCTACACATGGAAATCACTATGTGGTTTCAGACGGAATCGCTTATCGGCCATGTTCTAACATCTACTCTAATCACAACCTGGTGATGGTTAAATTGTGCCCAAAGCTCTCCGTCATCAACAATATACAGCCTCTTTAGTACGACCTGAAGCGACTGAGACAACCGAATGTCGCCACTGCGTATGCGCTTCATCTTGAGGCAGCGTTGCCGGACGAGGGTGAGCTCCTCGATGAGCCCTTGCTTTTGAGCACTGCTTGAGTACAATCTAAGCAGCCATAAACAACGCAGCTTAGAACATAGTCGGATACACAAAACGGAGTCACGAAATCATTAGTTCGACGAAGAGTGTAGAGAGATTTTGGAGGAAAGGACGCATATCGGGTGGTAATGCTGCAGCATGGGTCCCGGCAGAACGTGGAACGCTGCAAACGGAAGCGGAAATAGCAGACCCGATTCTTCAAGAAGCTCAACGCATTCAACAGAGGCTTTGTTCCGCGGGCCAAAATGTGCAGGGATAAGAATGGAAGCATCTTGACGAACGGAGAAATTCGACGAACACCTGAATGGCGTAGTGGACTTAGTGAGAACCAAAAGAGCGGAAGCAATGACTACATCAGTATGGCAAATGAGGTTAATAACCCGCTCCCACGCAGAGGGAAGTTGAGGATGCTATCCAACAACTCAATAACAATAGGGCAGCTGGTAGGGATGTTATCGGAGCTGAATTTTTCAAGATGGGAAAAGTTGGCCATTTGTCTGCATTGGCTGATTGTCAGAAGCTGGGAGACTGCACAGCTCCCAGAGGGTTGGTAAAAATAGGTCGTATATCCCATCTACAATAAAGGCGACAAGTTGGAGTCTGAGAACTTCCGAGCAATCACCATTCTGAATGTTGCCTAAAAATTACTATCCCAGATTATCTTCCGTCGTTTATGACCTATAACGAATGAGTTCGTGGGAAGTTAACAAGTCGGCTTCGTCAACTACAATTCGACAACGGACCAGATCTCTACCGTACGGCAAATCCTGCAGAAATCGCATCACCTGTGTCTTCGATTTTAAGGCGGCGAAGGCCAGTGTTGACCGCATAGAGCTATGAAAATTCATGGATTTCATGAGAAGCTCGAAGCTGCGTGAAGGTCGTAGCCGAACAATCCAGTTCGTTTGAATCTCGCCGGTGGCTTCGACAAGGTGATGGACTTTCCAGCGTTCTGTTCAAGATCCCATGGTAAGGTGTCCATGCGACCAACCGGGTTTAACATGCGGGGTACGATTGACATTGTCTGCCGAAAATTTGGGACGGTGGCAGTAACATGAAGCAAGAAAAATCGGACTGGTGGTGAATGCGTCGGGCACAAAGTACAATGTAACAGGCAGTAATGAAGGCGACAGGGGTCGCCTAGGTTACTCTGTAGCGATAGACAGCAATACTTTCCAGGATGTGGATGAATTCGTCTACCTTGTATCTTTGCTTACGGCAGACAACAGAATTACTGCGTATTACGGGCTCCCACAAGAAACTTAGGTCAAAACATGTTCACCCGCATCAAATGTACTATGTATATAAAACGCTTATAAGACCGGTGATTATCTAAAGATGAGACTTGGATCGTGTATTCGTAAGGTGGTAAAAGCTGGTGGCATACTCTGGGCAGGGCGGAGAACAACCCTGCAAAGATGGCGTACGATCAATTTCGGTTGATAAAAGAAGGCGTGGAGCGCAGCGGAGTGCTAAAACATTGGGACTGACAATGAGTCAATATCACATCTCAAAAGCGTTGCATAACGTAACGTTTCTTGCAAATGATTATTTCGTGTGGAAAAGTAGGTTGCTGCTCTAAATTACGGCATGATGGAAAAAAATAATCAATTATTATTATAAAAAACCTATTATTGTTTATATTGCCTATACATTGGGTCAAAAGTTCCATAACCGCCTACCAGAAGCGCTCTCATATGCATAGGTATTGTTGCGTTACTAAATGTCCACGCCTCAGACGCTATCATTCCTGATGATTTTTTTTTCAATTTCAATTTCCTTCCTACGAAAAATACAGGGAAATACATAGACAACTTCCATTAACGTACACTTATCTATATTGGCTCGCAAACGCGGTTCTTCAGCTCGTTCGGTCATTCATGGTGCGCCTTGATGATAAATGCAAATATGATTTATTTCGTACGACCAAACGAGCGACGAGCGGTGCACTAAAGTAAGGCATGAACACACCTCGTCTAGACGGGGGTGTACTTTTTAGTGTGAAAAGAAAATTTATCTATATTCTGCTTTTCTTGTGTGTTTACGAAGGTTTGCCAACAGCACATTCATTTGTAGGAAGCGAGCGGAAATGACTGCGCATTTTCGTTAGATAATATGTAACAGGTAAAATACCATTTAGTCATAAAAATGGCAATATTGAAACAAGTGTGAAGTTCTGAGTTATAACGTGCGTGTCATAAATTGGATGATACATACATCAAGAAAAGACGGAAAGTGCGTTTATATTTCAAAAGCCAGATTAGCACAAATTTTTGTTCTGCACTATTCAAGCTTTGTAAATTATTTGCCTGTTATAAAAATGATCGATATCAGTGTTATTCCTTGCACAGTTGTACTTTTTTTACCTTAAATGGTTAAACCAAGAACGGATTATTTCTACTATAGATCAATTATTTAAAATTTAATTAAATTAAGATCATTCTTGAAAACTTAAACTGCTGCTTGACTGCAAATCTCTCAAAGTTTATTCCGTGAAAGGGGAATTTAGAAATAGTTCTGTAGCTTTACAACGAAACTGTATTAAACGTAAGACTAGGATGTTTACATCAAGATCATTAACATATTTGGAGACTCGTACGCGGATGTTTTCTAAGTTCGAATAATGAAGTTGCATAAAATAAGTAAATGTGTGAGTTGAACGATAAAGGCTATCAAATGGCGAAATAACAATCCTGAAAAATTATTTTAATAAATTTGGAATATGTGAAGATGGTCAAGCGCAGCCAATTTTTTTAAGAGCTTTGAGGAACACTATTTCTTTTGGAGAAACTGTACGTAACATTAAAATACATGTTAAATTACAGATAAGCGAAAGCAAGTGAACCATTTATATCATATATTGAAAAATCCAACAAAAATGACGACTCTATGAAAGGATCACATCCGTATTTGGGCATGCACGTAAATGATTTTTTTTTATTATTTTAAGATCTTGCATCCATCAACATTAAGAGCTGCACCCACCGAGAGAAAAGTGAGGATTGGAACGAGTGCATAAACCTACTTGTTTGTTTTATATATCTGCAGTGCACAACAGATCACCGCTCAGCAAAAATAAACCCATAATGGATAAGAGGTGCTAAGACACAGGAAGGAGACTTGCAATGTTTTACAAAGTAGTTTTTACCACTTGTTAGAGCGCATTGTAAACACTATCTTGATGAAATGCTCTCTGCTCCGTAATGAGACTTGCTAAAATGCGAGCTCAATGTGTACATATGCATTTTCCAGTTAAACTGACTGTCAAATACTGGGTAGAGATTTCTACTGGTGTGAATGTAAAGGTTGATATTACGGAACAAGTATCAAGCATCAGAGATGGATTCAGAATAGATAATAAACGATTCATAGAGGACCACAACGGACCATAGTAGTTCTTTTACTTTAAACAATCGACTTTTGTTTTATTACCTATCTTGAAAGTTAAAGATTATTTGTACACATTATTCAAAGGTGTTTGATTAAATTCGAAAATTTGACAAAGTTATTGACGTAAGTACTGAGCATAGCAGATAGGGCCTACAATAATGTGCAAACTTTAATCGCATTTTATTTCGAACCCCTGTTTTCGAGGTCGCCACCTGAAATAGATCTCAATAATTGCTCAACCAATCAGCTTACTGTTTTTTTAACGTAATATTACTAGTTACAGGAGGATCGTTTTTTCGACATCTCAAAAAATCATCTTTTGGAGAAGATTAAAGACGATTTATTTAAAAAAAGAACAACAAACTTTCGGCTATAAATGTTTTTCATTATGTTTTTTTTTTCTTTCAGCATTTCAAGCTTATTGCTTTCACAATTTTCTTATTGCTTGCTCTCAACTTAGTGTTCTAAATGCACTTCCACAGTTATTAATTGAGACTTTTCGATGCCAGGTAGCATTTTTACATTAGTATGATTCTGTGGCAAAAACAATCATACCCTATGCCCAGGGAGTCGAGCAATTTTTCTAAACGAACAATTCAATAAAAGTAAATAAAAGATGTTCTACAAGGACACGCTAAATGCGATGGTAAAATCTTTAAGAAAACCAGGGTAGAAAATGCATTGAGATCTTTTCAGCCTAACAAAGCTGCAGGGCCGCAAGGAATATTTCCAGCAATGCTTCAAAACGGCGAAGCAGTGTTAATGTCGTTCATTAATGGAGATTTTTGAAGCAAGTTTTGTAACTTAACCCTATTCCATCTTCGAGGACATTAGTAAAAGTTATTGTATAGAAGGTAGTAAAAGCTGTACTGTTGTATAGAAGGTAGTAAAAGCTCTATCGGTGAAAAAAATTCACTTTGCTCTTTGTTAGACATTGAAGGAGCTTTCGACAACGCTTCCTATTCGTCTATGGCTCATGCCATGAAGAAAAGGAACTCGGACATCAGCATAATTAATTAGGTTCACACCATCCTTAGTTGCAGACGATCTTCTAAGAAGCTTAGAGGAAAAAGGATTGGAGGTTGTAGGCTTTGAAGACGATGTAGTCGTCATAGTGAGGGGAAAGTTAAAACTTACCCAGTCTTGGTGTATTCAGGAGGGCCTTAGCATAAATCCATCAAAAGTAGTAATTGTACCTTTCACCAGTAAAAGGAAGTTGACTCTAAAAGCTTTTCAGCTAGGCGGATTAGAAATACACCTAAGTGAACAGTTTAAGTACCAAGGAGTGATACTGGATGCCAAACTGCACTGGAAAGCTCATGTTGAGTGTAAGGCAGCCAGTGCTTTCGGGATGTGTTCAAAAACATTTGGCAGAAAATGGAGTTTAAGACAAAAAATGATAATGTGGATTTATGCGTCCATAATTCGTCCAAAACCAACGTACGCTTCGCTTATATGGTAGCCAAAAACAAAAAAGGCATATGCTAAGATTCAAACGGTTGAAAACTTTCAAGTCTAGAGACTTAATCGGTCACTTGAGTACTTCGGGCCAGTGATGTATATGAATGGAGACTGGATGAAACCTGAAGAAAACTATGACATTTGTTTTTGGAGTAAATACACTCATTCGATTTAGCTCTTTCAGGTTTAATTGTTTGAAAGTGTTGGCATTGTTAAAATATCATATGATTTAAAATCACATCAAGATTCATTCGTCGATGGCTGCATTTGGTATATTTTATGATCAAAGGCATTTCGAAACAAATCATAAAGTGAAACAACTGTTTGATGTTTTGTGTTTATGGCGTCATGTTTGTAAGATGAAACACTGTTAGGCTTGTAATATGGAACACATTTTTTTTTATTTAAAACATATGAATGATACTTTTTATGTTTGGAAATGCCATGGAATCAACAATAAATTGAAATCTAACAATACATTTTTTGAAATTGCAATTTTCAATGGTATTCGAAAATCGGCCATATTTTTTTTGTGGGAGAATACAAGGAAAGACTATATCAGTGTATAAATAATCAGTTCCGTGGGCTAACTTGGAGCCTTTTAGTTCCTCTTTCGAAAGATCCTCGAAAAAAATAAAATTATACATGTTACGAGCAAAAAACGAATGGTGTTCCATCTTACAAGTCATTTTTTTAAATTGCAATTTTTGATGGATTTCGAAAATACGCCATAATTTTTTTTTTTTTGATGACTATAAATAACCAGTTTTGTAAGGAAAGTTGGAGCCTTATAGTTCTTCTTTCGAAAGATGTCTTTGGATTCGCGAAAAAATAAAAATTATGCATGTTACGAGCAAAAAACGGATCGTGTTCCATCTTACAAGCCTTTCCTATAATCATTGGCCCTGCAGTAGATATTTCAGTGGCGATTGGAAACTATCCAACGGTGTTCCAAACGGAGATTTTTTGAGAAAATATAGATTTGCCAATATTTATATTTTTACAGCCAAGCGGCAGTCAAAGGTTGTATTTATATAAGCACACTTATGCCCGCTGGAAAGTACGGCGAAAAGTCTTTCGTTCTGGATAACGGCAGCTACTTTCCTCTATCGTTAATTTCTCAACTCAAGACTCCGAAGGTGATCTAAAAGTTCAAGCACAAGTTTGAAGGTTATCAGACTTCAAATCTCGCCACAGCGCTGTCCTATCAAGGATTTTTTGGTCTATTGAACTCCATTATGTACTAACATAATTGGAAGGCCGTTCTTATCAACTTACTAACAGGATCTGGAATATCGATAGGACAGACCCAATGTTCCAGACGTCGATCCATACGGCAATATTCACTAGTGTTTGAAAATTGTAAATATCCTTCTCATCATGCAACCCTAGGAGTTGATAAGAAGGATTTTTCCATTTTCAAACATTATAATTGATTACGTGCTTCTTGCAACAACAAAAACATTAGTTTGGTTGAATCCTAGAGGGTTTGAGCTGTTTAGTGAAATACTTGTAACTATAAATTAGAAGAAAAATTAGTAATGTCCATTTAATTCCAACTACCTTTGCTTATCTTCGACAGATACGCGTATTTCGTCTACAATATGCAGACTTCTTCAGTGTCTCGTACTAATAACTCGACTGGAGTCGAGCGTGCTGTCGAGTTATTAGTACGAGACACTGAAGAAGTCTGCACATTGTAGACGAAATACGCGTATCTGTCGAAGATAAGCAAAGGTAGTTGGCATTAAATGGACATTACTAATTTTTCTTCTAATTTATAGTTATTAGTTTGGTTATTTAAATACTCACTAGGCTCAGATTGAAAATTTAAATGGTCCTTTTGTATTGAATAAATCAGTTTGAACTGGACTTCTATGGAGTCTTTTCTCGACCCTTTTAATAAGCACATTTGTTAATGCCCGTTATATCGAGGTACGGATGTGTTCTTAACTTCTTTCTATACATTTACATCCCTAAAAGACTTTTGTTTATTTAAAAAAAACCTAATCGGCAATGGTGGTAACTAATTATTAAAAAATAATAAGCCAAACGAACGTGAGTTTATTTGTCTCTATAACTTTTTCACAACTGTATCGTCTTAAAGTTTATAAACAAATCACCGTTGAATACTGTGTTGATGCTTAATTTCTATTTCGGCCACAAATAAATAGAACGCAAAAAACCTGGTGGATGTGTCACGACAGAGAGTTGCAATAATTGAACCAATATAAAAATAGCGGTTGGTTTATACGCTACCTGTGAAGGACCATGTGCGCAATATTCAAATTACGTATATTGGTCTAAAAAAAACAAAAACAAACGTTAACGAAAGGCGTCATTTGAATATACAGTGAATGTTTATTTGGTTATTGAAAATAAAAAAAAAGCTAAATCTACCGTAAACGTAAATCCGTCGAACGGCAAAACAAAAAGCTACCGGAATGTTGGATTTCCTTTCGTCAATCAAACCTTAAGACCATTGTGTGCTGAATGTATCACCGATATACAATGCCGTCACCTTGATAATGCTCATAAACGGAATAAGAGAAAACTGCAAACGTGAGTAGGGAAGTGTGCACGCGCAGCAATCAGAAAAACGGAATGAATCTAGTCTATGATGCTGCACAATATTATCGATTCAATATTGCTGATAAATATCGATAACTCCATTTTGGAAAAATCACCAATAATATCAAGGGATCAATCATACATAAATCAAAAATGCGTTTATTTCGGTGCATTATCTCCAAAAACTCATTATTCTTCAAAGAAAAGGACTTTTTCTACCGCTAGAACGAAGGAAAATCAATGACGATGTAGTGCATTAAAACGATAGTCGATAGGTTTAAATTTTTTTAGCATGAAACAGAGTGTGTGAGTTGAGTTAGCTGATATATTTTTGATAATTTTTGGCGATTCATTTCTTCTCAAAACATAGGAATCGTGTAACAATTTCCAGACCTTTGATAGTAGTATTCGATTCTGTGCTGGCTATCATCTCACTCGGTCTGGTATTAATTCCAGTCGGAATCGTTGGAATTTTCTGAGACGTAAATCTCTGATTACTTCTTCGGAAG
>JASCZW010007971.1:0-57085 GCA_034211315.2 Aedes japonicus
TATCTTATGTGATTCTGGGCGATTTTAATGCGCATCACCCTTCGTGGGGAACTCCTTAGAGTGATATTCGCGGAGAGCGGCTCCCTTAGCTACTAGACAGATTGGGTTGTTCAGTGCTTAATGATGGTCAACCAATGTGAATCGACTTCTCCACTGAAGTTAAATTTGCGACCAATCTGTCCATCACCTCCTGGGATGTGGCTTGTTAACTGGCAATTCCATCATGGCTTATACGACAGTGAACATCTCCCTATCATCTTGTTGCGGACTGCAAGTCTTCCGCCTTCCGCGTGGCGAGACTAAGGTGGAATTTAAACGAGGTGAACTGCGATGCCTTCGGCAGGGAAGTCTTTCGTTAGATGCTTGGTGTCGGTATGATACTAAGCCCATGACATCCTCAAGGTATAAGCGGTAAGAAGTCTATACACTGGAGGTGCACATAGGTTCACGCCACCTTTAAGAGCATACGTAAACATCTGCGAGCGCTAAGACAAATGGCACCTGATGAGCTGGTAAGTTGAAACTTGTCTGGGATAATGCAAGAAGGGTTATCAAGGATGCCGATAGGGCCATATGCTCAAGTGAGCTGTGGAGTCTGTTGGTGCGAAAACTCGATTGTGAGAGGGTCCTTTAACTTGACAGGGGTGCATACCCTTGCTTCAAATCCTAGAACCTCAATACAATGAGACCAATAGGATTCGTAGCGAAGCCTTTTGCACTTCACCAGTAGCTTCCCTATTGGTGGAAAATGGTAAGTTACTAACAAAAGACCTGGCTACCAAAGCTATGAGGTTGCTACCCTTGAATACAGACCTACCGTTTGTAGAACAAGAGACTGGTGGTGTGATCTGACGTTATGTCACCCTCCTAGGCATCCAACGGGTATGGAACTCTACGCGCCCCAAAGTGGACTAGCGCATCAGGCAGTTATGTGGAGCAAAGCACTTAACCATAGATGCGGTTTCTGAGTACGTGTACAAGATTATGGTAAGTTATTTCCAGAATCACATACTGGTGTACAATACAGAGGTAGGCCAGAAACGTTTTCAGATCACCGCAGGCGTCCCACAAGGTTTGATCCTGGGTCCAGTGCTATGGAACACGATGCACGATGAAGTACTATGGCTTGAGTTCCCGAACGGGGTGAAGATAGTCGGGTTCGCAGACGACATCACCCTAGAGGTATGTGGTGAACCCATTGAAGAGGTGGAGCTAACGGCCTCACACTCCATTGGCATTGTGGAGAGATGGATGAGTTCTTGGAAACTGGAGCTAGCCCACCAAAAGACTGAGGACACGGTTGTTAATGTCCAATTATTGTTATGATCCTTTCTTCTCCTCTTATGATTTAGAAGTATCTAGTGTCTTGAATACAAGAAACTGCAACGGAATCTGCGGAAGGCTTTTGCACTTATTACTGAATGTATTTTTCATTTTCGGTTTGCGAATGGACATTTTACTAAATTTGAGCTGATCTGATTCGTACAGCGCTGTGTGCCATTTATCTAGAGTCTGATTTTACACTTCAATTTTTGTCATTACTGTGTCATAACTCACAATATCATTATATTTGATGATATTATTTTGTTCATTTTGCTTCATAGTTTATTTAAACACTACATATGGTTTTTTATGTCCATTCGTCTTTAATTCCCTTTCAATCTTCCCTGTTTCAGGAACAACTCCTACCTCAGGAAAAATAACTAAAAATAGAAGTGGATTGCTGTTATAAAATCAACATCAAGCAGCAAATAGTGACCATCGCAACAGTAATTTAAAATGTTTGAGTGTTAGTTATGTAAATTTTCAATATATTTAACAAGTTTTTCAGGATATATCAAATCACGTTTTTGGTGAATTGCTGCTATCGCTGAAACGAACGAAAACGTGCATAAGCGTGGACCCACAGAACTAGACACATTAACAATTTACAACATTTCTTGGATTTCAGGAATGAAAATCATATATAATATATATTGTAGTGTTTTTCATTGATATAAATATATAACACTATTATATAAATATTTCATGGAAATGGGAGGGACCATCAGGGCACCCGATTGAAGCACTCTGGATGGGAAGAGTGGGAATGCCAACTCCCCATTGCTAACAGTTTGTGAATAGAGGGCGGGCTCTTCTCCGCCCATTGGGGCATCCTCATGTTAGATAGCTTGCTCTTTTGACCAATTGTTCAATCTTGTTGTTGGAAGGAGATTCTTTATATCCCTGTCGATACGTATAAGTGATGTTGCCTATCGATCCACCCAACCCCTTTTTGGCCCTTCATACGATGGCATGATTAGTATAATCAGTGGTTATTAAAGCTTGATGAAGTCTAACAGCGAGGAGAGCTCACTGCTGTCGGACTTAGTTTCCGTACTACAATGGGGTAGTACATATCATACATCATACATACCCAGCTGTCTGAAAGCATTGTACTGCTCTCTCATGCGTTCTATCCTGGAATTCGGAGCCTTGGTGTGGTGCCCGTATCAAAGAATCTGGATTGCGAGGATTGAAGCAGTCCAAGGAAAATTTGTTCGTTATGCTCTCCGTCATCTGCCGTGGAATGATCCTGTCAACCTTCCAGCGTACCAGGATCGTTGCTCTCTCTTGGGTATTGAAACGTTGGAGCATATGCGTACAGTCATGCAAGCAGTTTTCGCAGCAAAAGTGCTACTAGGTGAAACCGACTCTCCAGGAATTCTGGCCGAACTGTTCATCTACGCTCCTGAACGAGTTCTGCGAACAAGAAATTTTCTGCAGCTCGAAACTCGTGCTGCCTACTATGGCCAGCACGATCCAATTCGATTCCTTCCGTCACCGGATTCAGCGTAGTTGGTGGTTAAGAAATGGTGGCATTTACTACGTACTGGCATTACAGGCGAAGACACTAGACGACTGATTCCATCACGACAGATTATTTTAAGTTTACTGACAAGTTGTGTGTGTACTAGAATTAATTTAGTTTTGCTTGCTTTGTATTCCTTCTATTCATGTTGATTTATGTAATGTACGATTTAGACATATGGGGGCTTTTACGCCACATGGCTTTTCCCCATTCCAATAAGATGTAAAGTCAGTTGGAATTAAATCAATAAATAAATAAATAAATAAATTTAGCAAAGATAGAATGCAGCGCCATCTCTGCGGTACGATTTGAAGCTAATGTGATCGACGTCGATTTTTATTTTATTTCTACGAATGCACAACCAAGTTACATCAAGGAGGTGGCCATGGGTGAGATCTATCTGATTATCTATATAAATAAAAATAAGTTGGGGTTTCCTTTGTCACGATTTACCTCGCGAGCGGAAGCACCGTTTGGCAAGATTTTTGCTTTGTTGGATTTGTCTTGGACACCGGAAGGTTCTTATGATGGTTTGAAACCCCTCCCTTCTCTGGAAAGAGGGGCTCCCATACAAGTGAAGCACAAATTTCTGCATAACTCGAGAACTGATCAAGCAAAGGAACCCAAATTTAGCATGCGGAAGTTTTTGGAGGCAAGCAATGTTTCTATGGTAGTCAGAGACCCCCCTCCCTCTCTAGAAAGGGAGGCTCTCGTACAAATAAAACAGAAGTTTCTGCATATCTCAATAACTAATAAAGCAAATGGAACCAAATTTGGCATGTGGGGTTTTCTGGAGGAGAAAAATGTTTTTATGGTGGTTTGAGACCCCTCCCCTCTCCTAGATTTCCTGTAATTTCCTGTAATTTCTTCATAACTCTAGATCTAATAAAGCAAATGGAACCAAATTTGGCATGCGGGGATTTTAAAGGCAATAAATGTTTCTACGATAGTTCGAGATCCCTCCTCTCTCTCTGTTAGGTTGGGAGGCGGTGCTCCCATACAAATAAAACAAAAGCTTCTACATTACTCGAGAGCTAATCAAGTAAATGTTTGTGATTTTGGGTTTGTCATTTGAAATGTGTTCCTAAAACCGTGGAGCGATAGCTTTTGAAGTTGAATTTTAAATCGCTCCACCTTAAAAATGCACAATGCTTCATCACACTAGCTCGTTACTGGTGTATTTTAATGGTTTAAAAACAACATCTACCAGTTATGCAAAATACTGTTTCCACGATTGTACATAATCCAGCCAGCAACTGTAGCGGTTGAAGAAGTGACTTTTTAGCCTTATCATCCAAACAAGTCGTCGTCGTCGTCTTGGTCGTCGTCGCGCGCCGTTCGAAAATTGCAGTTAATTGGAAATATCCACAACATTCGTGCAGAGCATTGCGGATGCAGGGCCAACTTTCTCTTTCACATCTCTCGGAACATAAAGAAGACAACAAAAATGTAGGTACCTACCGATCTTGTTTTTGCCTTTCCTGGTTCGACCGGGTTGGTAGCTGATAGGCATCTCGATCTCTACTACGGTTGTATCGGATACCCCCAAGTCACGCAGGATCCCGCACCGTTTCTCTCAGCCGAAACACAACGTGTGTGTGGCAACGGCGGGAGACACATATCCTCAATCCCAAGTTGGAAGCCGGATCGACGACCCATGGGTTACATCACTCGACACATGATTGGTCTTAAGCTGCGTGCTGGATGTTGATTCGGTATATATTCATTTCAATGCCCCTCATCATGTAGCAATGAAAGGCTGTTGAAAGACTTGGCTATATTTGCTGTTTGTTTCATTTTACGAAATTTTCCCACTTTGAATAAGTCGAATCCCACGCCCTATGGCTTTCTTACGACGGCTCGTTTATTTTCTCTGAATGCGCGCGCGTTCATCATCGCTATGGAAGAAATTGTTTGAAGATATGAATGAAAAATAACGAAATGGCATCCCATGCCGTGAGTTGTGGGAGGCAAGGTAAACGTTACTGTAAAGCTTCAAATTTAGTCAACATTTTTCAAGAGTAGCGACAGTGTAAAACTGGAAATTTTGGTAGAGGCTCTGTAGAAAGAAATTCACAAAAGCTTGCATTTTTTTGTGTTTCAAAAGAACAACTTCGACTGTGCCCATTCCTAGGCCGGGGTCTTCAGTTCCACAATGCGCTGATGACCGCAAGGGAGCATATCAAACAATGTAATTAATTTCGTCGAATCTCACACGCGCTGATGCAGGCGGCACCGTGGTGGAAAATGTGTTTTAATTGCAAGTGTTTTGCCAAACAATATGCAGACGCAGAGGCAATACCGCAAGCACGGGGTATGACTGTAATCGCAGTCTTGTTCATAATTAGAAGAGTATGCAGCTACCGTTTTTTTATTGGATGTTCTGCAAGTGTGGAAAATGCTTGCGGTAGAAAAATGGGCAAAGTGCTTGTAAGAAAAGAATTAAATCTCTGTAGGTACGCGTCCGTTCGTTTAGAAATGAGATCAATTTTGAGAATTGCGATGGTTTTCGAGCAGATGGAGCAACGGAGATCTTTTGTAAGCAAATTACACGGTACTTACAGTTAGGTGTTGCATTCTTCGATTCATTTTGAATGATAACTGTGATCAATGTGTCAATATCACATGAAACACCACATGTTTGAATGTTTCATTCGGTTCAGATCGACGAGATCGAGAAATTTCTGTGTGTGTTTTTTCCTCATACAAGGTGAGGGAAATTCTTATGAACTAACCCAACTCAGAAACCTGACTATGTCAAATTGTGCTGGATTGTGGCCATCAGTGTAGTTCTACGAAAACCCAAAACCTCTTTGGGCTTCGCCCTTTTCCTCCTGTTATTGCTCACAGAGACATCCGAAAACTACTCGCTCCGGTGGCGTGCTTTAGAGCGACAGGACCGGTATTAAATCATGGCCCACTTTGTGACTGACCAAACTCTTTTGATTATTGCAAGAGGGGAGGTTGAAAAAATGTCGTGCATAGTCACCTAGAAAATGCATCGTGGCTCGCGTCCAAGGTGGCATAAGTGTTGAATTTTTCTACACTGAAAATTTATTTTCGTAAAATAACTTTTACTCGTTTCGTAAACATGGATTTTGTACACAGAACAAATGTCTCGTATATTGTATGAAACATTCAAATTGCTTTTTATCTGGTGAAATGCTATCATTACACCCTTTTTGTATAATCCACGAAAATAATTTCTTGAATTATTTATTCGTAGCTCTTTTTATAGTTTTCGTAAACTATACAAATGTTCTTCCTTTGTCATCAGATGCTTCGTAATTTTGACAGTTGCGCGTGTGGCATTTATTACGAAGGCAACTTCATAAATAATACAAATCAGTTTCGTTGCAGAAAACAACGAAAAGATTTGTTAGTTCTACCTTAAATTTCGTGATATAAACTAATATTAATTTTCAGTGTAGAAAACGAAACCTCACCTCTAGAGGTTAAACTACATATTTATGACGATTTTAACCAACGAAATGTTGACTTCATTCGAGACATATTACATATTACTCCCAGTCTTTGGAGAAAACGAAACATTAAATTTGATGTTTGATCAAATTGCAAATATGGAACTAAATTAACCATGTAAGATATCATCAGAACTGCTACATGGACTTGCTGTCGACAAAAAATTTACGAAGACTTTAAAGTAAATTAATAATTTTGAGAAATGAAGCATTTCACACTGCAGTCGAGTATTCTGTATCTGTTTGTTCATAACTATAAAACACTTGTAGACAATGAATTCGAGGAAACATTTGATTATCAACCATCAAATCATGACAACATTAGGGTTAAACTACAGATTATTGATTGGCAAATAGTGTTACGGAATGAAATAAAGCGGAAAACTCAACTGAAGTATTCTACAATAAACTGTCTAAGATAATACATGAAGTAGTTCCGGTCAGAAGAAGAAGGCGTCAAGCGATGGCAATATTCTATCATCCCAAAGGTGTCGAAGAAATCTTGGATGTGGGTCGAGACTTCATTCGTGTGATATCTCGCCTCATGCCTAATCATTATTCTTTGGACGCTCATTGTTGGACTGAGCGACAGCAATCTCTTTGAATGTTGACAAGGTTACCAGGACGCAGCTTACGTAATTTTGCAATGTGCAAAGTCGAGCATCGAGCATCGAGCAGTTGAATCTGAGCTTCATGCCCAAGTAACAATTTCTGTTCTATTCCAGCCGTATAGCACTCCTCCCGGCTTTGTTGATGAAACTACATTCAACTACATTGTTTTGTCCACCAATACCTCCTCTATGCATATTTAAAGGCGAAATGTGTATGTTCCGGCAACACTGATCGAATGAGAGCTAACGAACTCGCCGTTGCTGATCGATTGTCAATGTGACGGAAACAGAGTGTAGGTAGCGGAATAAAACCTGATGTTAGGCTTTTGTATTCGAGCTATTGTTCTGTAGCCGGTAGTTCCAACCATAGTGGTGTTTGATGGAAATCTTTAAACCTTTATTTAAGCAGTACTTACAAGGTAAACTTAACCTGAATTAAATATTAGTTCCCTTGTACTAATTATAAACCTTATAGATATACAGATATATATATATATATATATATATATATATATATATATATATATATATATATATATATATATATATATATATATATATATATATATATATATATATATATATATATATATATATATATATATATATATATATATATATATATATATATATATATATAATTCTCACATGAAATTGTTCCGCAGTAGGCCAGTACAGTAAGAAGACTATTGTAAGTAGAAGTAAACCATGCAAATTGAGATTAATAATTTTTAGCTTTAAGCCTCCGCACGACAAAAAGGCTGTAAAGATTCTTCGACTGTCCGAACAAATCTTAAAGAATATCACTCAATACCGATGTCTACAGTTGAGTCACATCACGAATCGACCAAGGAAGGTCACGATTGTGGTGCCTGTGATGACCCGAATGACGACGATCTGCAGATGGTATAGTGTGAAGCTTGTAAGGTTTGGTACCATCTGAAGTGCGTGGGAGAGACTCCAGGCGTGGAAAACAGGACGTTCATATGCTGTACATGTCGACCTCCAACCGACGGCAACAAGAAAGGGAAGAAAACCAGACCGCAGAAGAGCGCTGGCGAAAATCGACTGAGAGTTCCCTTGACAATTCCTTCTAAAGCGACTCCAAAAAGGAATCCAGAAGTACCTACGTGTAAATCAAGTAAGGCGAATACAGTTGAATCCGTTTCATCGACATCGCGATGTCGGGCTCTTGCTTTACAAAGAAAGATAAATGCAGAGCAATGTTTAGCGGAAATGAAACTAGCTGAGGCTGAAAAGCGGCTTGAGGGAAGATCGTCTGATGCAGGATAAAGAGAGAGCTCTACGGGAGGAAAAATCAAGATTCAAGAGGATTTACTTTGGAAAATGCAAGAGTTGGAGGAAATAGCAGAAGAGGAGAAAGCTTCCGATTACACCAGTAGCAAAGGATTGCGGAAAGCAAGAGATTGGTTGGCTAAACTGCGCGAACAGAATAAACCGCTTGATAACATTCCCACTAAATCAAGGAATAGTGGACAGCACTCGGTGTCATCGTTTTTGACTTCCAGGAAGTCGGAGCACCATTCCCGTTGTTTGGCGATACCCAACGACCATTTGCCATACGACGATCTAGAAGACGTGATTCCTGACGAATCCCCAGCGCAGCAGTCTATCGACGGGGCGGGGTTAGCCTCAAATCAAATAGCTAGCCGCCAGGATTGTTTATCGGTATGTCCCAAGGACGAGGTAGGTCCTACTGTGCATCAAATCGCTGCCCGACAGATTTGGCCTAGGAAACTACCACCCTTTTCCGGTGACCCTGAGGAGTGGCCAATATTTTATAGCAGCTATGAAGGAGCAAACGTAGCTTGCGATTTCTCAGATGTAGAGAACATCATCCGTTTACGTGAGTGTCTTCGAGAGCCAGCGAGAGAAGCGGTCATTTCGAAGCTCATGTTCTCTAATAGTGTCCCATCGATCATAGAAACTTTATGAAGATTATTTGGACGTCCCGAGCTGATGGTGAAAACCCTGTTGGGCAAAGTTCGACGGTTAGAAGCGCCGAAACCGGAAAGGCTAGATTCTCTGATAAATTTCGGACTGACGGTGCAACAATTGAGTGACCACTTGGTAGCGGCCGATCTTCAAAGTCATCTTGCTAACCCAACGCTAATGGAAGAGTTAGTGGATAAACTGCCTGCAGCATACAAATTGGAGTGGGTACGATTCAAACGGACTTACGCCTTACCAACATTAAAAGAATTTGCGGTGTTTATGGATGTTCTGGTAGCTGATGCGAGCGAAGTTACCCTTGTATCACAAACGAAGGTGGATAAAAGTAAGCATGAGAAAGAGAAACATGGTCAGAAGGGACATGTCTATGCTCACAACGACGATGACGTAGACAAACTTTCCGCTCCAAGGGAACCGTGCCCTATTTGCAAAGGAACAGATCACCGGGTACGAAATTGTGAAAAATTCCAACGAATGAATCTGGAATCTCGTATAGTGGCAGTAGGAAAAAGCAAACTCTGTGCGGTTTGCTTGTCCAACCACAGCTCGAAATGTCGGTCAAGAATTCGCTGCAACATTGGAAATTGTCGGGAGCGTCATCATCCGCTGCTCCACAGAACGGCTGAAAACCCTGTAAATGCGGAATGCAACACTCATGGTCCTGTCACCAAATCCGTTCTATTCAAGGTCGTGCCAGTCACTTTTCATAACAAAAATCGAAGTATTGACACGTTCGTCTTTTTAGACGAAGGTTCATCGAAAACATTGATAGAAACAAGTTTGGCACGAAAGCTCGAACTGAACGGTGAAACAGTTCCGTTGAAACTGATTTGGACTTCAAACGTTACACGAACGGAAAAGTCATCAAAAATTGTAGACGTTGAAATTTCAGCGCGAGGGGATCAGAGACGGTTCAGCCTCAAAGGAGCTCACACTGTGTCTGGGCTTAGTCTACCAAAGCAGAGTTTATCAATCGAGAACATGGCTGAACGGTTCAAACACCTGCGTGAACTTCCTGCCCTGTCATACGTCGAAGCGGAGCCGAAGATTTTGATAGGTTTGCGAAATTTGAGCCTGTTTACACCGCTTGAAACTCGAGTTGGCCGACCTGGTGAACCTGTGGCGGTGAGAAGTGCGCTCGGTTGGGCAATATTTGGTCAAAATGGACTCGACAATGACAAAAGCGACTTCGTTGGTGTACACGACTGCAATTGTAAAACTGATGCGGAGTTGAATGAACTAATTCGTCAACAATTCGTCTTGGAGGATGCGGTAGTTTGCGTCGCCCCTTTGCCCGAATCATTTGAAGATAAACGTGCTCGGCAGATCCTCGACGGAACGACTCGGAGTTTGTGTAAAAGATTTGAAACGGGGCTCCTGTGGAAAAGCGATGAAGTACATTTTCCGAACAGTTGGTACATGGCAGTAAAGCGGTTGAAAAGTCTCGAAACGCAATTAGCCAAAGATCCTGATCTACGTGCAAATGTCCATCAACAAATTCGAGACTACGTTGAAAAACAGTACGCACACCGAGCAACAGAGCATGAGCTGGCATGCGCTGATCCAGAACGCGTATGGTACTTGCCTATCAACGTGGTGACGAACCCCGGAAACCCGAAAAGAAAAGGCTGGTGTGGGACGTAGCGGCGCAAGTCAACGGTGTATCGCTTAATTCTCAACTTTTAAAGGCCCAGACCTGTTAAACGGGCTACCGTCAGTCATCTGCGTTTTTGAGAGAGACCGATTGCTTTTGGGGGCGACATTAGAGAAATGTTCCATCAGGTACGAATAATTTCAAAGGATAAACATTCTCAGCGCTTTATCTTCAGATTCGATCCCCAGCCAGCCCCCGGATATATATATAATGGATGTGGCAACCTCGGGGCTAGCATGCTCACCTTGTCCGTCCAATATGTAATGCGGCAAAACGCCCTTGGATATGCCTCGGAGTTTCCTGATGCAGTAACTGCAATCGTCGAAAAGACCTATATGGACGACTACGTCGATAGCGCCAATACAATCGAGGAAGCCGTGAGGAGAGCGAAGCAGGTACGAGAAATCCATGCCCGTGCCGGATTCGAGATGAGAAATTGGGTGAGCAACAGTGAAGGCGTGTTACGTGAGCTAGGTGAAATAAAGAAGCAAAAATCGGTAGTAATAGGAGGCACCACTCAAGAAAACTGGGAACGAGTTTTAGGACTGGTTTGGAACCCGCAAGCAGACTGTTTTTCCTATTCTACCCGGTTTCATGGGGACTTAGAATCATACATAGATGGAAACCGTCGTCCTACGAAACGCATTGTCGCGCGTTGCATCATGAGCCTGTTTGATCCCATCGGCATGCTGGCACCGTTTTTGATACACGGAAAAATGCTAATTCAGGACCTCTGGAGGAGTGGCACTATGTGGGATCAGAACATTCCTGATGAAGAATACGGTAAATGGAAACGCTGGATTCAACTCATTCCTGGAATTGAAGGACTTAGGATCCCTCGCTGTTACTTTGGTAGTTGCAACCCTAACGAATTCAGCTCGTTGCAACTGCATATATTCACCGATGCCAGTGAGTTTGCAATTGGCTGTGTAGCATTCTTCAGAGCAGTGGACGAAAATTGCGCTCGTTGCTCGTTGATAATGGCCAAGAGCAAGGTTGCACCACTACAGCACCGGTCCATTCCTAGACTGGAATTGCAGGCTGCGGTGATGGGAGCAAGAATGCAAAAGTTTGTGATGGAAAATCATAGCATTACGATCGACCATAATTTTCTATGGACTGATTCCAGCACCGTATTGTCGTGGATCCGCTCAGATAGCCGCAAATACAAGCAATACGTTGCTCATCGAGTTGGAGAAATACTCTCGCATACACAGTTGGATGATTGGCGATGGGTGCCCTCAAAAGAAAACGTTGCAGATTACTTGACGAAATGGGGAAAACATACCGAGCCAGACTCCTCTGGGATGTGGTTCAAGGGACCATCATTCTTATATGGAAAAGAAAATTCGTGGCCACAGCAACAACGGGTGGCGCCAAATATCCAGGATGAACTTCGATCATGCTACATACTGCACCACATCACGATTCCACAGAATCTCATTAATGTGAAGAATATTTCAAAACGGAACATCCTAATACGAACAATAGTTATGTTGGGTCGGTTCATCAACAATTGTCAACTACGAGCAAAAGGTCAGCCGATAGAGACGATCAAAGCGACTGAACGCCAACTTAAGTGTTTAAAACGATTGATTCCAGCGGTCATTGTTCCTCTCCGCCAAACCGAGTTCGCGCAGGCCGAAATATATCTGTGGCGCTTCGCGCAGGCGGAGTCTTTTCCAGATGAGGTAAGGATATTACTTAAGAATCGCGATGTGCCACCCGAAGCTTTGGTTAGTATTGAACGTTACAGTCTCCTGTACAAGCTGTCCCCATTTGCTGATGAATTTGGGGTAGTAAGAGTAGATGGTAGAACGGCGAATGCAGGCTATGCGCACTTTGATTCGAGATTCCCCATAATCCTCCCAATGGAACATCTAGTTACTTTTCGACTCATAGATCATTATCATTGTAAATACGCACACGCGAATAAAGAAACAATTGTCAACGAAGTGCGTCAACGATTTTTTATTCCAAATTTACGATCCGTGGTCGACAAAGTGATGAAGGCGTGCCAGCGGTGCAAGATAAGAAAGTGCAAACCTCAGTTCCCGCGGATGGCACCGTTGCCAGAGCAACGACTTACCCCGTACATAAGACCGTTCAGTTACGTGGGGGTCGATTATCTGGGCCCTTTGGAAGTTGCTGTTGGGAGACGCAAGGAAAAGCGGTATGTTGTCGTATTTACTTGTCTAGTGGTTAGAGCTATTCATTTAGAATTGGCGTATGACTTATCCACTGAATCGTGCATTATGGGAATCCGTCGTTTCGTTCGCCGGAGGGGATCACCAGTACAAATATTCTCTGACAACGGTACAAATTTTGTCGGGGCCAACAGAGATCTTAGGCGGCAGATTAGTCAAATTAATGACGAGTGCGCGAATACATTCACAGATGCTAAAACTAAATGGTCCTTCAATCCTCCCGCCGGCCCACATATGGGTGGCGTGTGGGAGCGTATGGTGCGCAGTGTGAAAGAAACTATGAGAGCCCTCGATGATGGTCGCAAACTCAATGACGAGATCTTACTGACAGTCCTGGCAGAGACGGAGTGGTTCATTAATTCTCGCCCGCTCACATACATGCCCCAAGAATCTGAGAACGAAGAAGCTCTCACTCCAAATCATTTCATTTTTGGAAATTCCTCCGGTTCACACGAACCTCTAAGGAGCCCCACGGACATTGGAGCAGCATTACGTAGTAGCTATCAAAGAAGTCAATATTTGTCTGACACACTGTGGAAGCGCTGGATAAAGGAGTATTTCCCAACTGTTAATCATCGATCGAAATGGTTCAACGACGTGCGTACTGTGAAAGTAGGAGATTTGGTTTACGTTGCAGATGGTGATCGGAGGACGTGGATAAGAGGAAATGTTGAAGAAGTTATCCAAGGTCGTGATGGAAGAGTACGGCAGGCCATAGTGCGGACAGTGAACGGAAATGGACGGCTTAAGCGTCCGGTAGTCAAGCTTGCAGTTATGGAGATTGCAAGAGGTGAATCCGGAAATGTTCCGGAGAGACAACATCCGGATCCACGGGGCGGGGAATGTTCCGGCAACACTGGTCGAATGAGAGCTAACGAACTCGCCGTTGCTGATCGATTGTCAATGTGACGGAAACAGAGTGTAGGTAGCGGAATAAAACCTGATGTTAGGCTTTTGTATTCGAGCTATTGTTCTGTAGCCGGTAGTTCCAACCATAGTGGTGTTTGATGGAAATCTTTAAACCTTTATTTAAGCAGTATATATATATATATATATATATATATATATATATATATATATATATATATATATATATATATATATATATATACATATATATATATATATATATATATATATATAATATATATATATATATATATATATATATGTATTCAAGTGAAATTGTTCCGCAGTAGGCCAGTACAGTAAGAGAAGACTATTGTAAGTAGAAGTAAACCATGCAAATTGAGATTAATAAACCCTATATTTTCAGCTTTAAGCCTCCGCACGACAAAAAGGCTGTAAAGATTCTTCGACTGTCCGAACAGTGTACAAAGTGGTCTATAGACGGTTGCGCAAACAAATTAATAAAACCTTTCTAAGACCATAAAGGTTTTGAAAATGTACTAGTGAGAGATGTTATGACCACTTGAGAACCATCATAAAACCTATTGGCCGCCATCAAAACCAGCATAGGGCCAAATGGCCACAGCTGTCAAACTTCACGGCGATATCGTGGTTGGTTTTTGTTGTTCTGCTTTGTTCGATTCTCTGCTCTTCTGATGCATTCAACAGGCAAGGCCTGTTCCTAAAACGGCATTTCTAAACAGCATTTTATGAGTTCATAAATTCATAAATAAAACCATTAATAGGAGTAAAAGGAATTTTAGAAGTCAAGGTTTTAAGATCGTTGTAAAGAAGCTGTGTAGGTTCTTATAAAACTGACTAAAATTTGAAGCCTGTTGGTATCTCTTGCTGCCATAATAAAACCGAATTATTTTCTATTGGCTTTCATAAAACTTTAATAAAACTTAATAAAGCTGGATGGTTTTGGCAATGTTACTTGGGATGATGCCTTGTGGGCTCGAGGTAGACAACCTATGTACCGGTTCGAGATATTTTGGCTGTACGTGTTCTGGAGTTTATGAAACTCATTTATGTGTTTTTGACTAATAGTAGTCTTAGATTGTAGTTAGTTTAACCTGTACATTTACTGTTATTTTTTTTTGTCGGTGTTTGTGTGTATTTTTTTTTCTCGGAAATATTCAAGTCAAATGTTAATCAAATTTTATAAAATAATGAGCTATGATTAGAAGATGTAGAATTTAATACAAATGCTTTAAATTCCCACCCATCTTTCCATCCTCTAAGTTTTTATTTTAATTAACCTCGAGGCGGCTGCTAGTAATCGGTTTTATCTCCCTAACTTTAGTTCTAAGATAACTGATGTAAATACATGAAAACATGGCTTTGTAAACTTGATGTAAATGAGCTTGTAAAATCCAGTAAAAAAAATTACTTGGCTTTCATGCAGGTCCCAGGAATAACCTTAATGCGAGTTTTTCTTTACCAAATTAACCCAGTGAACCACCCATTACCCGGTCTTCATTCATTCAAGTTCATCGCAATCAACGACCCAATCTCCACGATCAGCCGTATAACTGTTACATAAAGATGCACCACATACACTCCACACTTTGATGTTGCCTCAGCATCTTCACTTAAATGCCCAAGCCCTACAATCAATTTAACGTTGATTCATCTCATCAACCAGGCATCTCTTCATTATTGGATTCAAAATTTCCAACACCCATCTGAAAACGCCGACCATGGCACAGATGCGATTAAGCTCATCCTTTATCACTCTTCTTTCACCTGATGGTGGTCGCCGTTGTTTGGTTGAAACCCACAACATCTTCATTGCATAACGCCGATTGTTTCGATCTCTAATCGGCAACAACACATCTCGCCCGGCTTACTCGAGGAGTTCATCATATAACAACTTCTCCGCACTCCCCATCATGTTACGGCATTTCTCCATCGTCATTTCTTCGAAATTTCAGCAACGGTGGTGGCGCGGGGCTTCCTATATGTTATTGTGGTGGATGATTCAGAGAGAAAAGCCAGTGGCGCCGATGTTCGGTTTCGTAAAAAAGGTACCTATGTATTCACAGTGCAACACCAAACCTCACACTTTATGTACTGTACAAGTACCAATCCTGCCAGTGACTGACTGACTGGGAGCGATCGTTATGTAATTGGATATGCTCATCTTCACGAAGCGGATTTATCTCGGCGAGTTGGTTTTGGAGAAATACTAACACCCGCAGATGCAGTCAGTGCAAGCAAGGGGAAAAGACGCGATACTAATGGGTAACCGTTACGGATCGAAAGCTTTTAGGGTTAATCCATAATGCTCTGCATTGGTGTAGTTATGGAAGACGTGGGGAGCAAGGCAGCCTTTCAACAACAGTGATTATGCTTTCCGCGATGCCATCTTCTCCCTGGTTTGGTAGCAACACTTGACGAACTGTCACGGTAAGTTAGTGTTGCCCCACTAAAGATAAGTCTCGTAACTCCCACTCTGCGTTACAATTATCAATGCACGGCTCTGTGGTCTAATTCCAGCAGATTACAGATGATGAGCTCTGTGCTGCAATGTGAGATCAGTTGCGAATAGATGACAAACTTAAGTCGTTGAATAACTATGCAGGGCTGATGAGGAACAATGCAGTGAACAATGAGGAACTTGCGGTCTTTAGGTTTGGTACAATTTTCCACATTTCTTCGGTTTATGACCCAACAGATTGCTTGCTGCATTTGTCAATTTCCTCGCTACGTAACTGTTAGTTGAAATGAATTAGATGCCCTACACTAGCCGTCGATCGAGCAGAACGTCACAACAGTTGATGATTTTGAACATTAACTGTGAAGTAATATGTAATTTGCATGGCTCATAATAGGCAACATTTTCCCGTCAAAATCATAGCGAAAAAGCATAACTTTCCAGCAGCAGTAGCGGGCGCGCTTCGGACGCTTAATCGGTGTGATACTGGCAATAAAAATGCAACAATAATAAGGGCAAAATTAGCATACAATATTGACGATGATACGAAGAGGTTGTCCACATTGACAGTGGGGATAAGCGACGAAAAATATTAGAAATAACTTCTTCTACGTTTTAATGTCGTCTGCGGGGGGATGATGGAGCGTCACAATACTAATTGACAGTAGTGTTGCGTGTGATTTCGATTAGCATGAAACAAGCAAACTCAGCAGTACTCAGTGCGATATGAATGGCGTGGGTACATGGCAGTTTGTATTTGCTAGCATTTACCTAGACACCTTGTGTGATTAATTGCTCGTGATTATGGTTGAGGACGCTCTGGGTACGCATTACGTTGGCCGTTTGTCCACGGTCTTGCTGGGCGGGCGGTTAATGTTTGGAAATTTTTGAAAATTGCTTCACAATGGGTCGAAACGTGACCAAGTGTTTGAATATGCTTTGAATAATATGCCCTTTGGCGGTGGACGGGATATTGAAATTATATTCGTTTATTATTTCGTACACAAGGATGTTTAACTAGGTCGACTTTTCTTTTAGTATCAGTGTATCAAGGTTACTTTGCATTATATTACTTACAACGTTAACCATGGCTATCCTAGTCGTATGGCATAATCGATAGATGTTTGTGTAAATTGACATTAAATAGGGTCAGACGCAAAATGATCGAACATTTCAATTCCGATTTTGAGAATGTCTGAATCGTATAAGAAATTTCCATGTAATACAAAATTGTTTTTCAAAATCTAGTAAAGCGATGGAAAATGAATATGTTTGAAGCGCTTCGTTCACTTCTACTAATAATAATTCAGACATTGATTTAACGCGCTCGAATAGGTTTTATGTTGTAGCTTCTCGAGTAAAGCTTTGCATCATTAAGATAGCAATTCGAAAATTCCCTGCCCTTCGGTTCAGAATGGTTGTAAAACGTTTCTTGTCTTCTATAAACAAACATGATGGAATTGAGTAAACGAGTGGAGACTTATCGGGAAGGATCTCTAATAAGCTCATCTCTCATCTCTCGTCGAACAATTTTGAATGACCGTTGTGAGAATGTCACCACGAAAATCTCACATGCGCATAGCATGTTATCAATTATTACTGTTTTCTCTTCTTTCTCCTGTTCTATTCCTTAACCTATGACCACGAGCAATACCATATGACATCGATCATAGGCCATAGACAAACATAGGCCTTTGCCTAAAGTCAGCAGAAACACCCAGACGACACAGAGCAATAAGTAAGGAATGGTAACCCTTATAAATTTTACTCGCAGCCAAATTTTTTAACACAATATAAGTAATCATATGACCACTACAAAAGATACTAATATCCACCCATGCATCACAAAACTGATATTGGATGCAGTAACTTGATTGTGACTTAATGGAGTTGCATGCAAGTAACAAGTGTGCTGTTAGGGCATGACATAATATATAACGGGGAAAGGGAGGGGCCATCAGGGCACCCAAGTGAAACGATTTGGTAAGGGGTCATGGGGCTGCCTCTTCCCTATTGTTAACATTTCGTGGAACGACGGCAGGCTCTTCGACCCCATCTATTGGGTTTATTCTGTCAATCGAGGGATCGATTCTAGTGCTGTTGGTGTGAACTTGCTTTTGGAAGGAGATTCTCTTCCCTATATTCGCGGGTTTCACGTAGGTTTCTCTTCTTCCGGGCCCGCCCAAACGATTTTGGCCCTTCATACAGCAGCTTGATGATCACAAACAACAATAGAATCCTGATCAACTCGTTTTTTCAGATTATTTCACTGCTATGGAAATTTACCTTGGAACAGTAGCTGGTAAAGGGTGTTCCGACCAAATGGGGTCAAACAATAATGTGTGTGAGTCGATCATAGTTCTTATTAATAGGTCAAATTCTTGTTCTTTTTCAAGTATAGTTAATACAGAATACAGGAGAAATATTCAGCTAAGCTTCTTTTTTACCAAATTCGAATTGGTGAGTCTTTCGTTTAACACCTGCCATAAGATTTTGTACAGACTCCTTGTCCACTTTATTCACCGCAAAACGCCAGATTGCCTTGAACTGTTTCTCACTCACAACAGCTTTTTGAGTCTTGAGTTTCGCTTGACGATGGCCCAATATTGTTCGATTGGGCGAAGCTCTTGCATGTTGGGAGGATTCTTGTCCTTGGGCACCACTTGAACGTTGTTGGCAGCATACCACTCCATGGCCTTTTTTCCGTAATGGCAAGATGCCAAATCCGGCCAAAATAGAACGGAACAATTTTGTCGCTTCAGGAAAGCCAGTAGACGTTTTTGTAGGCACTCGCTCAGATAAATTTCCCGGTTGACGGTTCCGGTCGTAATGTAAACGTTGCTCTTCAAGTCACAGGTACGGATGGCCTGCCACACCAGATATTTCTTCGCGAACTTTGACACTTTAATGTGCTTGAAAATATCTGCCACCTTTCCCCGTCCGGTTGCCGCATAAAATTCCTGTTCAGGAATCTGTTTAAAGCCGGCCTTGACGTAAGTTTCATCGTCATGTACTACGCATTCAAACTTCGTCAGCATCGTCGTGTACAACTTTCGCGATCGTGCTTTGGCCGACGTGTTTTGTTTATCGTCGCGATTTGGAGTCACCACTTTCTTGCAAGTCGACAGTTCAGCTCGTGTTTTTGCGCTATCCACGGTTGAAGGCGCCACTTCCAGCATCTCGGACGAAGAGGTTGGGGTTCCGCTCGAAACAACGGGCAACTATTTTTGTCGTCGCTGTGGCATCCGGCTTCCGATTCCCCCCCGGCCCAATTTTCCTGGCTGTCGACAAACGTTCACCAAACACTTTTAATACGTTGGTAACAGTTGATTTAGCCAAATTCAATAATTTCGCCAACTTGGCGTGAGAGTAGATTGGATTTTCGCCATGCACGTGCAAAATTTTGATGCGTTTCTTTTCTTCTTTCGACGACATTTTGATAACTGAAGTGCTTATCTCAAAATAAAAAAAGAGGCATGATGCTACACGCACACATCTGCAAATTTTGAACGATGAAAGGAAACGTGTCAAGTTTAAGTCGAACAAATTTTGATCGAAACACTTTTTAATGATCGACTGAGTCGCGTATAAGAAATAAAGGTAGTTGGAATTATATGGAAATTACTAATCTTTCTTCTCAATTTTTAGGTACTAAAACTAAATTTTATTAGTTTTTCTTATTTGAATATACTAACACTGTTGTGGTGGTTTATAATAGTCTGATTTTTGCTCAACTTTTGCTTTCAAAACTTCAAACACTATAGCTACAGTGTTTGAAGTTTTGAAAACAAAAATAGAGCTGGACCGTGGATCAAATATTAGAAGAAACAGGTTCAGTAAAAGTAGTGGGTGCCTTGTTCCTTGATTTGAAAAAGGCATTTGACACACTTAACGATGAGATTTTACTAGGAAAATTAAAACAATATGGTATCAGGGTTTGGCTAATAGCATTATCCGTTGCTATTTGAGTAACAGAAATCAATGCGTCTCATACGACGGAGAAACCAGCTCGAAAAGACAAATTAATACTGTAGTTCCACAGGCAAGTAACATTGGTCCTTTACTTTTTCTTATCTATATCAATGATATAAGTAATATAACGCTTCCAGCCAAGGTTATTTGCTCCTGGTTATTTGCTCCTGGTATTCCAGCCAAGGTTATTTGCTGACGATGCGGTTTTATTTTACCCACATGTTAACTAGCATGTAATTATATCAAATATGAAAGGGGATTGCTACAAGAATATATCTCAGTTAATCTCCTTTCAATCAACCAAGGAAAGTTCTCCCACAAGTGCCCATAGCTATGAATGCTGTTATAATTGAGAAAGTGAACTACTTTAAATATCTTGGCAAATATCTGGAATCTACCTTATAGTCGGACTATCAGATAAATAAGGTTGCAAGTAAAGTTTCCTCCATGTGTGGAATTTTAAAACGGGTTAGTAATCTGCTCCCTCGAAATGTTATGCTTTGTTTCTGCTTTGCACTTATCCATTCTCATTTGAACTATTTAATTGTTTCGTGGGGTAGAGCTAGTAAGTCAACATAAGGAAAACTCCAAATCTTGCAGAATCGATGCCTTAAGATTATATTTAAATTACCATTCTTATATCCTACAGCTCAATTGTACACCGATTTCGCTAACAAAATCTTACTAATTCTATGGGCTATGTGAAGAGCACACCTTGTTAATGATTCATAATATTCTACATAACCCGCAACGGTTACATAACCTAGCAATGGATGCATCACCTCGGATTCACAGTACCAGGCGAATTAATCATCTCTCGAGATCTCACGCGCAATCGGTTTTTGGTCAAAAATGGATTTCATTTATAGGTCCCACAAAATATAATAACCTACCAAGAGATCTAATACCAATAATAAATACTTCCTCTTTCAAAACAAAGATAAAACGCTTCTTGCTGGACCGAATTGTTAAATTGTTAATTTGATGTATTTATATTTTTATTGTTTTTTTTACTCTGATTCTCAATAGATGGTCTTATTTTGTTCTCAACCGTCATTAATTTTTTCCGTCAAATTTTGTCTATATGCATATACATATTTTGTAATTGTACAATTTTATTGAGTTGCGCACATTGTTTTGGTTTGTTGTTTAGTCCCTTTGTCCATTCAAATTTCAATATTCTCAACCATTATTAAATTTTAGTTGTTGTTTATTGTAGTCTGCTTCCTACACCGGTGCAACTAAAAAACTGGTAATATGCTCTATTTTATTAACAGTGCTTTTTCAGAAATCAGCGAGAATAAATTTCTCGATGTTTGAATTGGATTCAAGTGACGACGATGATCTAGACTTAATGATTCAAATGTTGGCTCATTCACAATTCATGGTTTTTAAATCAGGCAATGTAGATAAAATGTAAAGAACCCAAATCTTCCCCTTTCCACATTGGTGCAGACGATTTGGGTCACTTGCTGGACAGAAACGCAAGGTATCATATAGGAATACTTTATTTTAAACGTTTTTTTTTTATCCGGGCGTGTATTTCTGGCAACATCCTATTTTAAAAATTCAATAGTGTTTTCTGTTCTTGACAGCACTTTGCAAAACTATCAGGAGCAGCTAGGACAGACGTGGAACGTGCGTTTGGAGTCCTGATGACTTGATTTGCTATTTTGAAGAATCTTGATATACTGGAAAAAAAAGAAGATCTATCAACCATGATGCATTCTTGCATTATTTTGTATCACATCGGTGTTATATAAGTCAGATCGGTGGTTCTCAACAATTGAACAAAGCATTGCAATAATTACACTTACCTACACTAAAAAAAGTTACATAAATTTCACTGGAAAAACACGTAACCTTCCGATATTAAAAAAAGGTACAGGACATTAATAACATTCGTTACAAAACATGTTAAAAGTAATGTTATCAGCTTTGAAACTCACATGAATTATAGAAAAAATTCATGTAGAATTCATGTAACATAAATTTACTTAGATTCTACCTGTATTTATAGTGTGAAAATTTTTGAGTGATGATGCCATAAACAAAATCCAACATGGATATTGACACAAGTAACACATCTCTGTCATAATTGGTTGCAGCAACTTGATTGTGACTTAATCCAGTCACAATGCAGTTACTTTGACTCATTTGCAACAAATGTGCTACTAGGGGAACGGTGTATAGGTGAGAATTCGTTACTTCCTTTCGATTTATTGGATTTTTTAACAGGTAAGTTGTCATATATTCAACATGGAGCGCAAATGATTAATTATATGTTTCAATAGATTGGGGAAAGATTTTTTTCCCCCGAATGATATAGACTGTTCCAGAAAGTTTCCATAGGCACACTTTCAAAACAGCAAAAAAGTCATGTTTTTTTAGTTTTAATAATTTTATTTGGCAAATCATATTTGTATTTGTGTTTTCTATGATATTTTACTCTCGTTTGATTAAAATATTCAATCATAGCCAAGACTCCTAACTTTTCCTCGAACATGACCCATTAGCTTCTGCACAGTGGTACTTCCCACCATTTTGACCACTTTTGGCAATCTTTTTTAAATTTTTGGATGTCGTCCGCTGGTTTTATGAGTTTTCGAAGCTTTGCTTTAGTTAAAGTCCAAAAAGTCTCGATTGGCCGTGCCTTCGGGCAGTTCGGCGGATTCATGTCTTTCGGCACGAAACATACATTTTGACTTTTGTACCATTCTAAAGTGTCGTTTGCGTAATGACATGACGCCAAATCAGGCCAAAACACTACTTGACCTTCGTGCTACCTGATCATCGGCAATAATCGCTTCTGGAGACATTCCTTAACGTATTTCTGAGTGTTCATCGTCTCCGTTGTGACTAGACGGACTAGATGTTTTACCACACTCACATATTGCCTGCCAAACCATAACCTTTTTACCGAATTTTTCGGTAAAAATTGCCTTCTCCGTTTCGGGGATGTCTTTGTCTTCGCTTACAGTATAGTATTGTGGTCCGGGAAGCGGTTTGTAATCTAGATTCACATACGTTTCATTGTCCATTATTATACACCCAGAATTTCTACACAATAACGAATCGTAGAGTTTGCGGGCCCGTGGTTTCACGGACTCGGCCTGTTTTGGGTTCCATTTGGGTTTTTTCTGCTTCCGGTATGTTTTTAGCCCAAGTCTTTCTTTGGCATGCATGACGTTACTCGACGAGGTCCCTAGTTTTTTCGCAACATCCCGAACGGAAATCGCTGGTTTTCGCTTGTAGGCATCACTGATATTTTTATCGATATCCGGACTAACAGGTTCCGACCACTCTTCACCGCATCTTCAAACGTACACTGTTCTCTATATTTTCGAATCGCAGATCGTACCACTCCATCGCTTACACCCTCTTCCTTGGCCAATTTTCTTAAGGAGAGTCCGCTCACAGTGCACCATTTGTGCACGATACTTTTTCGTTGTTCCAGAGTAAGACCGCGCATTTTGATAGGTAACACAAAACTGAGCACTTTTTTGATGCTATGTCATTCAGAAATGTGCAAACAAATGGGCGCAGCCAAAACATGTTGAAATATTTCATTATATTCAAAGTGATAATTAAAATAAGGTGTGCTTATACTTTCTGGAACAGTCGTTTTTAACTTAGATGTTACATGAAAATTGGGCTAAAATTACTTCAAAAGCCTATGCCTTCTATAAGAGTTCTCGCCGGGTTTTTTTCATTAGGGCGAATCTAACATTGAGAGATTCTCTCCGGTCTCGCTCCCTTTTATTCATTACAGCGCCGTTATAAAACTTTCGAGAGATCCTTTAGTACAGATTGAAACACAACAGTGCTGGCATACTTTACAAATAGTAAAATGAAAAACGTAAAGGTGATTGGAATGATAATGAAAGAGAAAGTAATCAAAGAGAGTCTCTCAATGTTAGATTCACCCTAATGAAAAAACCCTAGAGTTGTATGTGGATTTTAGTTCAAACTTTCAAATCGATCTACTTATGATAAACGTTAAGTTTACCTGATAGACCAGGTGGAAAAAAAATCTATACATGTTGTCAACTAACATCTAAGTGAAACATTTTCTGAGTGTACGAATGAAAACTTCAGACTACCAATATAAACAACAACAACAAACTACAGACTGATACTTTTCACCATCAAATATAGTGCTCGAATAGAGCAACCGCTGCCAGCGCTGCTATATTTGAGCACCTGATGCTTTCCGAGAGTCTCGGTTCTATTTTGATAGCGCTTTAGTGGCACCCGGTTGCAAGGTAATGGTGTTGTGCTGCTAAAATGAGTATAATGCGGACCGGTAAGGTTGCTTTAATATAACCCATAAGAAAAAAAAGTTTAAAAATAATAACTTATTTTAATGTAGATTCAACATTATGTTAGGTAGTTTGCTATGTGTGTAGTTTTTATATATTGTACTGTCAAGTGAAGTAAACAAAAAATAGTGCTCAGCTGAGACCACAGAGAACAGACGTCCAGGCTCAAACGACCGCTTGTGATCATAAACGGAACTGTCGATTCAAATTAGTTTGGCATGTATAAATGGGTGGCGCTAGTGTTTCAATTTTGAACTCGGGGCATTGACAGAATTACGTTCTGTTACGTAATAAATGATGGTAAACAAAGTGATGGCGGAAGGTTAAAATGGGACGAAAATGTGAATACTATTGGTTAGCCAGGAAATACTATGGGAAAAACATTACATGAGTTTCCCAAATACAATGATCTGTAAGTTAATTATACAAACATTTGAGAAAAGAGCAATTAACCCCCCTTTGGGTGGCATGTTGCAGGTCAATAGAGGGGCAGAAATATTCGAACGGTATGGTGCGAAAGCCTTTGAACAAAAAAAAACTATGTTCTGACCACTTCCCGCAAGAGAGTTACTGGGATTTGCACAGGAATGAACTCGAGTGTGGAAAAATATTATCGCAATAATACTTTCATATTCTTCACAGGCTATTACCTAATGTTGTTCTACCTGTGGATTCCGGAGACGATTCCGATGAGCAATGAGTTTGATTGGGAAAGAGCATAGAATTGTAGCAATTGTGACTTCTAAAAGTGGATGGAAACAACTTCATTTGTTGATACTTATTCAAACGGATGAAAATGAGTTTAAAGAGGAGAAAATAAATCCAATCAAACCAATTTTTCATAGAATTGCGTATGTGTCGGTTTCAGGAGACATAGTTTTACACGAAATCTTTGTTTACGTTCCCGGAATTTTTACAAACATGAATTACATCTCGTGTAAAATTCATAATTTCTAAGTGTGTGGATGTCATACACTGTAACCGGCCAGTACCCAGTAATGGGTAAAATGTCATTCATTTCAAACTTAAGTGGGTTATCTCCTTTAATGGGTAAAGAGCCTGTACGTCAGGCAATCGGGTATTTTTTACCCATTTTTCCAAATAATTGTTATTTGAGAAATGGGAATGAAATACCCATTTTTCAAAATGTTGGTTATTTGCGAAATGGGTATATATTAGTATTTGTATTTGCATTTGTGTATTTATTTGTAAAGACAACTCTTTAGCCACAGGCCTTTTACCTCTCAGGTATGTCATGTTTCGTTTAACTCCCTTTTACATCGGAAAATATTCCGGCGACGTTCAACTGGTCCATTGAAGCGGTCATCACATCGTTATCAATGACGAGAGATTCCTACTGATATCTGATAAGATTTAAATAATTTTGACGTCAACTTGATTGAAGCTTGAATTTTACGCTCTGGAAGTGACACATACTTGGAAGTACGAGTCTACTGATAAAATTGAAACATTTTAAATTATTCTAACAAATTATTAACGTACCTCTCAAATTTTGGAAGCTTTCGGTATCCAATTTATCCTTCAGTTCTTACTTTTTTTTTGGGTTTTCGTGAACTGGATTTCGCAAAGTTTTTTTTTTTTAATTTTTCGAACAGCGCACTTTTAACTATACAAAGTGAGTCAGGAAAATGCTAAGATATTTTTTCCCCCTTTGATGGGTAGAAAAATACCCATCTTTTGATCTCTCATTGAAAATAAAAATGGGTCTTAAGTATGGGAACGTCCATTAATTACGTCACGCAAAAATTGACTTTTTACAACCCCCCTTGTCACGTTTTTTGTATGGACCTTCAAATTTTTTTGTATGGATCGTAACGTTTTCCCAAACCCCCCCTCCCCCCTTACTGCGTGACATAATTAATGGACCTTCCCTATGCAGTATTTTGATATTGAAAGCACCCATTTTTTGACAGCTTCACAAACTGTTGAAAAATGTGTGCATTTTTACCCGTTTAATGGGTACTGGCTGGTTATAGTGTATGACAGATCGAAAATTTGTCTGCACGGTGAAAGCTTCTTAGCCAAGGGAAGAATAATACATTTTTTCCACTTTTTTTACAGGTCGTCTTTCTTTATACGTGGAAACCAAGGGTAAAAGAACTAAAATTTGTAGAAAGTGATATTTTTATTCAACTTCACAACTTTATTATGGATCCATTTCTCCTACACGCAAAAAAAACCGTAGTAGAAATTACCATTTCAAGGGTTAAATTAAGAGCAAACACCAACAATTTTCACCTGACTATAGATTCGTTTGATTTTACCATGCCTGTAATTAAATCAACCATGGTGCGGTAGACATCAATATGAGGTCTGTCAAATATACCACAAATGTTGAAGGTTGTACCATAAACGTCGTATATTTTAATGAAATATAATGGTAGTTTTGAAAATAGGCATAGTCGTGTAAAATTGTAGTTTTTACTACAAGATTTTTTTCCTGTGTAGCTTTTCCCATGAAATAGAAACGACATGGAAAAAAATAACTCTTCCCCAGTAACTAGTATGGAATGTCACCGGCGCCACTATATTAGCATACATGTGACTTTTGCTATATTCGTACGAACTAATTCGTTTGTTCTCTGTGCCTGAGACAGTTCTGTTATATATACCCAAAAGAGTCAGTGGCCAGTTTGCTTCTCGCGCAAAAGTCTATGTAATATATTGCGGCGTTTGTGGGCTTACAGAAGTATACCGTATTACACGATATTTTCTTGACGGGCCAGGTCCACGGATACCGATTAGCAGCCGTCACACGGTCCGCCCGATCTACAAAGGTGATTAAGTCGGTCGAGGAAAATGTGAAGCATTATCCAGTAAGGTAAGTCCAGAAACATGTTAAAGTTGTGGACATCTTCAATTTCTCCATGCAACAGTTAGTTAAAGATGACTTATAGGCATCATCTAGGGCTTTAGTGAAACGCCATTTTATAATCAAACAAATTGAGCGTTCGATTGATTATCTTTATGAAGAAGATATAACCGGTCGTCGTGTTCTCTGACGAGAAACTATTCACCATCGACCCAGTATCTAGTATCCACCTGGACAGCTTTATTTAGCCCAAGAAGATTGAAGAACCAGAAAACGGTAAGTACAAATTTGCAAGAAAGCATCCCACCGGAGTCATGGTAAAATATCAACAAAATAGAGTTCCTAGTTATAACTCAAGGAATACTCAAGCATGGCTAAAGGAGAATATGAAGTTTTGGCCAAAAGATTGTTGGCCTCCCAGCAGCCTTGACTTGAATCATCTCGACTATTCGATACGGGTGTATGTTCAACAAAAGTTTGTAGATCCTCATTCCCCGGTGAAGATGCTTTGAAACCATCCACTACCAGGGCATGAGCCTTAATGTCGAAGTCGTATATTACGAAGATTTGCTCTCGGTTCCACCTGGAGAAGGTCATGGAGAATGGTGATGAACATATTGAGTGATGCTATATGCATTTGTTGAACAGAAAAAAAACCTGTTTTCTTTGATCATGCATGTGAACGAACGTTTTTAAATATCCCGCATTTTTCATATAAAAAAAACAAAACCCTTACCAAGCAAAAACCTATGAGTTTTCATTGACATGAACAGTATTTCAAAAATTCATATAACTTCATATTTGAATCGTCTTTAGATGGATATGCATCAAGTATTAACAAATAAAAATCTTCCATTTAAAAACGATTCAAATATGACGTCCGCTATTCTTTTAGATTTATCAGCCCCCCTCTATCACAATTTTTCCCATACCTTTTAAATGTACTGTAACAAATCTTGACCTTCCTTCCGCCACGGTAAACACGGTAAAAATAGGACATGAAAAAGTTTGTAGTAAGAAAAACTTTTTTTTCTTCAAAAGTGCCAATCTTGCAATGTAAAGTGACCTTTTAGACAATTGTAATGCCTTTATTAAAAAGAAAATCGCCCAATACTAAGATAGCCATTTTTCTAAAATTGCATTTCTTTTTAGCGTTTAAGAATCAATTTTTTTTCCTTATAGTTCAGACGATTTTCTAAAAGTCACCCATTCATAACTTATTTGTAAGGCTTGTCCTTTTTGAGTCATGTTGATTTAAAAAAAGTCGATCAAAAAACTTAAGTACTTTTCAAATGGAAGTCTAGATAAATTTTGAAAAAAAGTGCGCAAAGTCACTTGAAAAGACATACTCTATACACCCACAATGTTTTGTTGGATTCTGAGAAGGTGCTGCCAACCACGAAGACGAGTTGGCCTGAAATTCATTAAAATTCATATTAAATCAAAATCAAAAATAAAATCCTTTAGTTATAAATATACCAAACTATAATCTTGACTCCGACACCGACGCCAGGAACAGGACTCTTCACCACCTGGACCCCACCTTCCCTTGACTAGTGAATATTTCGCCTCGTGAAAATTCGTCCGACCTCGACTGGAATTGAACTAAGACACACTTGGGTGCCAAGTGGCAGTCACGCTTACCACTACACCACAAGCACCGACTTATTGTTGACTACAACAAATACTAATAGTTAGCAGTGCACACTGTCAGGATAGAACAGCGTTTTACTCCTTTCATTCACTCAACAATGCCCAATCATCTCGTTTTTGCTGTTTGAACTTTGCCAATCCTGAATAATTTTCTACATCTAAACCTAACCTTACCTGGCTTTCAGCTGTTTGGCAGCTACTAGTGCAGCATAAGCTGACCGGGTTATATTTTCCGGCAATTCATCCGAGGAACTAAACTTCGACAACAATGCACCGGGATCTTCAGGGTCTAGGACGGCTCCTAAAATGAAAAAAAGAAGAGTTGAAATCGATGCCCCCGAACTCGGTCTCGGTAACAAACCTCTCCGGATCATATCCGGCTCTTGCCTATCGTACAGCTCAATCATGGCTTCCAGTCCCTTCCGAACGGCTGATTGCAGTGCATTTTGCATCGTCGGCTTCCGTTTGCGTTTGGGTCGTGAGGTTTTGATGGTCGACGAGGAGGAGGAGGTGGTGCCGTTAGATGTTTTGCTGTGCTGATGTTTGCGCCGTTTGGATGAAACCTTGAGCTTCATTCGCTTCGGTTGCACCTGGCTGAGGTCCAGCGGGGTCACGATCGGTCGCGGTAGGTCGACCCGGATAGGATTAATTAGTGGCACTGGAATAAGTAGCTGGTCCTCGTTGTCGTCATGGTCGTCGTGTGAAGTGGTCATGGAGGAGCATGGCTCCGTGGTAAGAATGAGAATGAGTACGGTTATGAGGGTTGCGAAAATGATGCCACTTGCGGGAAATTGGCTGTGGGAGAATAGAGCAGAAAAACGGTCTTGGTGTTAATTAGTTATTCAGTAGAAATGCGCCGCGGCGAAAGAATGGTTTTTATTCGAACAACGATTGTTTTCGTTTCGGTTGGAGGTGCTTCTCGTTGACCAACTTCAATAGCGAGGAGAATGAAAACGAAAGCAATTTACTTTTGCTTTCTTTTGAGCGCGTGCAGTTGCCTACATAATTGGGAAATCATGCTTCGTTGCGTGGTCGTAGGTTGAGTTATTAAAGAAGATCAGTGCATCGATTCACTTTAAAGTGTTAAATGCACCTTCAGTACTATTATGTTTACTGAATTGGATTAATGACGTGACTGAATAGCTCAGTGATTCTGTTAACTAAGCAGAAGCTTTGCCTCTAGTAAAGTTAAAAGCTGTCTATTGCCCTATCCTGATCTAAAAATAAAAACCTTCTTCACAATTTCCTTGGTTATTGCGAAGACCCAGGGCACACGGTCTCTAACAACGTTCTTTAAACCAATCGTTCGCTTCGTTCTCGAAGACCATGTGGGCATTCAAGGCGCCGATACTGATAAATAAAACGAATAAGTGAATTTGTACATTAAAATTGTAAAGTTAATATCAAACTCTATCCATGCTCTGTTACTCTGTTACACTAACTATGATCAGCAATTGGGAGCTTCTACATAATGCATGGTCTTACATAATAACATGATTCTTGATGTGAATTAATAATGATCCTGAACAAGTTTATCTTCTTTTTTGTAGAAAACTTTTACTTCGGAGGACATTCTGAGGGTGTGTGATCATACTGGTTACTTAGGAAGGCCCTTCGGGATCTGAGTTAATCCGGGGAAAGTGGCCATATTCAAATCTTCTCCAAAACCTGGCTTGCGACACATCACTTCATGACACTTCATGATTTTGCCAATAATAGGTCTTCGGAGGACATTCTGAGAGTTCTTGGGCATACTGGCCTCTGAAAGAGACCCTGCGAGCATTTCCTAATTTAGCAAAATCATGAAGCTTGATGTGTTGCAAGCCAGGTTTTGACGACGATTTGAATATAGCCACTTTTCTGAAGGACCTTGGACTCCGGAGGGTCATCCTAAGTGGTCAGTATGGTAATAAATCCTTAGAATGTCCTCCGAAGACTATTTTCTGCAAAATCATCAAGTATTTAGCCACACAGTTTGATATAAACATGTAATTTTATGCGTTATCTAATGCGCATCAAGCGAATGCTATATTTGTCAGAAATTAATGGGATACTTCTAGTAAATTTAAGCCACATAACGCCTGAATCTATTCAATTGTATGAAAAATTGCATACATTGTTGTATGGCGCATGAAATATTGCAAACAATTTCAATTTTTTTTCGTTGTTCACACTTGTTTTGGCTTGGAATTACGCGAGTCGAAATTTTACGCGCCTGTTAAAACTAATTATTTTTTACTGTGCAGGCTTTGTTTTTCAAAGAAGTAACCATTTATATATTCAAGTGGTTATAGGATTCAAGTGGTTAGTATGGTCAGGAATCTTCAAAACGTTTTTTCATGTTCTAAATGTGCAAGTTCTAAATGTGCTTTCAGGGATTGTGTTGGTCTTATCTTCATGAATCAAAATCAAAATATCAAAATAGGTACACAAAAAGCTCACTATGTAATCTGTTAACTGTGTGATTACTTTCATAATAGGCCGTAAAGTACTGTTTCGTTCATAGCTTCGTAACGAAATGTCACACTTACATACCCACAGATATATACTCATTTTATCGAGCTGAGTCAACGAAGAACAACGGAGAAAAAAATAACAAAAATGAACGAAAAGCAAACAAAAATATCGACCACGACAAAATGCTGGAGTCACCAAGTGGAGAAGCGAACGTGTTCGCAAAAAAGCTGAAAGCTGATGAGATCACCCGCGTCGAGCCTGGAGGTTCCAGCGGGTACCAGTAGTAGCAAACCCCAAGAAGATCTTTATGGATCCAAAGGAGAGCTAGGCCTTGGGCTAAGTCAGCTATTTTCAAAGAAGCCCAGCAATAGCACACCTCAAGAAGCGATGCGGCCTATAACCTACATTTTGGAGGTCAAGAAAAGGTCAACAAGGTCGATGATTTGTACGTGTTCGTTAACAGTAAAAAATTAAAAAATCTCCATAAGAAACTGCAAGATGTGGTGACGGCCATCAAGGTTGCTGTGGTTGCTGCAGAAAGAGAAGAGAAGGCGCTGAGGAATCCCTTGTGAAAGCCGTTGGAATACTTACGACTGAAGCTCAGGAGACGCCAAAGAGTCATCGAAATTCTCTCTCGGGGAAAAGATCCAGGGACTCGCCAGGAGAACAGGAAGACCCGAATAAACAGAGGAATGAGCAGAAAGGCGTTAGCAATCAGAATGATCATGAAAAGGACAGTGAATGGTATGCCGTAGAAAGGCAGCAAGCGAAGAAGAAAAGGAGAAGGCAGAGAAGAGCGAACAGAAGAAGCAAGAAAAACGCTGGCCTTCTAGGGATAAGTACAAGGAGGATGCTTTGATCGTTGAGGTGAACGACACAACAATGTACGCTGCGCTTCTCAAGAAAATGAGTGGGGACCCAGAGCTGTCAGAGTTGGGAAAGAATGTGGTCAAAACACGGCGTACGCAGAAAGGCGAGATGTTCCTTGAGCTGAAGAAAGACCCTTCTGTCAAGAGCTCAGTGCACAGGGAACTGGTGGCAAAATCCCAAAGCGGTGATGCTACCGTGAGAGCTCTTTCACAGGAGACATTGGTCGAGTGCAAGGATATGGACGATATCACGACCGAAAAAGATGTGAGGTATGCATTGACTGAGAAGTGCAACTTAAGAGGGCTGATGACAATAAGAACAAGGAAGTCCCATGAAGGCACACATACGGCCTACATATCATTAGACGATGCTCGTGACAATCAGTAAGGTCAAAATCGGATGGTGCCCGCTGAGATTGGTCCCCCGAGTCACTAAGCAAATGGAGAGATGCTACAAATGCATGAGGTTCGGCCACCGGTCAAGAATCTGCAAGGGTCCTGACAGGCCCAAGCTGTGCTGGAAATGTGGCAGAAACTGCCACGTTGCTAGGGACAGCACAAAGCAACCCAGGTGCATGCTGTGCAATCAGGAGGGCGGAGACGACCATTGGACGGGAGGGTTTAAAAGCCTGGCGTACAAAAAAGTGAGGGCAGGCCAATAAGGATAGAGGTCACGCAAGTGAATCTCAATCATTGCAACACTGCACAGCAACTGTAATGGCAGTCCACGACAGAGACAAAGTGCTTTGTTTCAATAATTGCGGAGCCGTATCAAGTTCCTTTTGGTAACAGTACGTGGGTGACAGATATAAGTTACAGGCAGATTCCCCATCCAACAGATAGTCGAGTGCTCATACAATGGCTTTGTGATTGCCAAAGTCAACGGAGTACTCGTATGTAGCTGCTATGCACTTCTTAGATGCACTAACGTAGAGCTCAACAAGATGTTGGATGCACTCACCAACACGCTGGTCGATCGAGGGCCGGTAGTCATCGCCGGAGATTTCAACGCCTGGGCCACGGAGTGGGGTAGTAAGTAGACTAATCCAAGGGGACACAGTCTACTTGAAGCTCTGGTGAAGCTGGATGTGAGGCTGAGCAACTAAGGGAATGTCAGCACATTCCGCAAAACGGTCGGGAGTCCATCATCGATATTACGTTCCGCAGCTCGTCGCTTGTGGAAGACATGAACTGGAGAGTAAGTGAGGAATACTCCCACAGTGACCACCAGGCGATCCTCTACAGCATCGGCCGCCGAGCCCCCACTGTAACGAGGAGAACGAGGACCTGCGAGCGAAAGTGGAAGACAATGGACTTTGACAACGAGGTATTTATTGAGACGTTTCGGACCAATAGCGGTGCAAAGCTTAACACAGGGGAGTTGACAGAAGCGGTAGAAATAGCCTGTAATGCATAAATTCCGAGGAAACAGGAAACGCCCTGCTTACTGGTGGAATGAGACTCTCAGTATCTTCCCCGCAGCATGCCTTCGGGCAAGGAGAAGTGCCCAGAGACTACGGACTGAAGCTGAGAGAGAAGAACGGAAAACCGTATTTCGCGCGCTCTAAAACTAGAGATCAAGTTGAGCAAGTTAAACAGCTTTAAAGAGTTGTGCCAAGAAGCCGATGCGAACCCTTGGGGCAACGCTTATAGAATCGTGTTTGCGATGTTTAAGCGCCCAGCGAAACCTCCTGAAATGTGCCAGGACAAATTGAAGACGATCGTGGACGATCTTTTTCCGCATCACCACCCAGCGTTGTGGCCGCTTACGCTATACGAAGATGCTGATGATGCAACTGCTCGGATCTCCAATGAAAAGCTACTATTAGTTGCGAAGAATCTGAAATTTAAGAAAGCTCCCGGTCTGGATGGGGTCCCCAATGTAGCACTTAAAACAATGATATTTACGTTACCGGACACTTTCAGGACAGCGATACAAAAATACCTAGATAAAGGCTACTTCCCAGACAGATGGAAGCTGGTGTTGCTGGCAAATCTAGGGAAGCCATCAGGGGACTCAGCATCTTATAGATCCTTAACAGGCTGACGCAGTGAATGTAAGCGATCATGGCCTTTGAAAGAGACAATTTGGATTCCAAAAAGGGGTCTCGACAGTGGAAGCAATCCAGATAGTCGTGCAAAGAGCAGAGAAGACATCAAAGCAAAAAATGAGAGGCAACCGGTTCTACGCCGTAGTGACGGTCGACGTCAAAAACTGTTTGAACAGCGCCAGTTGGGAGGTTATCGCCACAGCACTGCACAAAATGCGTGTTTCTGGCTATTTGTGCAGAATACTAGGGGGTTTACCTCCAGAACAGAGTCCTGGTAAACGTTGGGGCAGAAATCTATTAGGGTCACGGCGGGGATGAAACGTGGATGACTAGAGCAAAACTGCAGCTGGCTCATCATAAGACTGAGGTAGTGCTGGTTAGCAACCGCAAATCAGTTTAGCGGGTGGACATCAACGTTGTGGGACACGCAATTCCGTCAAAGCGTACATTGAAGTAGCTGGGGGTGATGGTTGATGACCGCTTGAATTTCAACGCGCACCTCGACTTTACCTGCGAAAAGGCGGCAAAAGCGGTCAATGCGGTAGCTAGGATCATGCCAAACGTCGGTGGACCAAGAAGTAGCAAGGGAAAGTCCATTAATTATGTCACGCAAAAAGTGACTTTTTATAACCCCCCCTTGTCACGTTTCTTGTATGGACCTTCTTTTTTTTGGATGGATAGTCATGTTTTCCCAAACTCCCCCCCTCCCCTTCTCCCATACTGCGTGACATAATTAGTAGACCTTCCCCAAGAGGGGACTTCTGGCTAGTGTGGCAACTTCAATTCTGAGGTATGGAGCCACAGCCTAGGTCACGGCGCTGAACACTGAGCGTAATAGTGGGAAGCTTAACAGGGTGTTCTGACTCAAGGCCATGCGAGTCGTGAACGCTTACATAACAATTTCCTCGGATCCAGTATGAGTTATCGCTGGCATGATGCCCATTTGCATCACCCTGGTCGAGGACGTCGAATGTTATCAGCGGAGGGATATCAGAAATGCGAGGAGAATCGTCAGAACGGACTCATTGGCTAAGTGGCAGAAAGATTGGAACAATGCGGTGAAAGGAAGGTGGACCCACCGGCTCATCTCAAATGTGTCAGCTTGGGTGAATAGAAAGCATGGAGAGGTGAACTTCTATCTGACGCAGTTCCTCTGCGGGAATGGCTGCTTCCGGAAGTATCTGCATCGGTTTGCTCACGCTTCTTCACCTTTTTGCCCAGAATGCGTGAACCTGGAGGAGACAACAGAGACCGTCGTCTTCGAATTCCCTCGGTTCGAAGAAGTGCGCAGGAATATGCGCAGCATGACAGTTTAAAATGTTTTCAAAGAGATGTGCCTCGAAGAAGACACATGGAAAACTGTCGATAGGGCAGTAACAAGGATACCGTACGAGCTACAGAAGAAATGGCAAAGTGAGTAACAATCCAGCTTCACTTGCTAGAGCTACTGTAAGACTGATCGGTTCTTGAGGATTTCCGGCGCCTGGGACCGTTCTGTCGGAGTAGGGTAGATCCATCGCCGGGGACCAGTTGAGAAGAATTTGTCGTAGCACCGGTTTCGGGTCGTCGGGGCGCCAGCAAACCCGACGCTAGGCTCCACCGGAATCGCTGGACTGACTTCGCTGGACTGAATCGCTGGACTGATCGGTTGAAGTGAGCAGCAACAGCTGAAGAATAGGGTAGATCCATTGTTGGGGACTACTCGAGTCGACTGCGTCAAGAAGGGGCAGCTAAATGCCTCAGGAAGTGGGAGCTAAATGGCTCACCGTGGTTCGGTTTCGGGAGAACTTCCACTGCCGGGAAATCCTCCGTAGGGTACATCCGCCGTCGGGGGCTACTCGAGTCGATTGCGTCGAGGTGTGGGAGCTAAATGGCTCAGGAATTAGGTCCCAAACCGTGCCAAACACACTACAGGCCAGGCTTTTGAAGCTTTTTAAACCTTACCAAACCTTTAACTTAAACTCAAAGCACATTCCCCTATATCGAATAGACGAGAAAAATGATGAAAATATATCAATCATATTCCAGAATGCTTTCAAGAAGTGAGAATCATATTCATTCACCAAAAGCCAACCAAAAATCAACCAACCAACAAAAACTCAATAATTTCAATATTGCCGGAAAATTGTGTGCATAAAATCAACATCTAATTCTTATCGCAAGAGTACAATACTATTCCTTGAAACCCCATTTATCCTACCTTTCACTCTTCTTCGGCTCATTTGTACGCTCCTCGATCGTCACATGACGTGATGTGTAAGAGTAATTAGTGAAATAAAATCGAAAACTCCATTTCCATCAACGTGAACACCAACACACACTCAACCCATCCACACACGGGGAAAGGGGGGAAGGTGCAGTCAGTTGGAAGAAGCTAATTAAAACAAATAAATGTTGGGTAATTGATTTTCCACCAGCCAGCGTTTTTACTCTCCATTGTTTGTAAACTCTTCTGTACCGACGCACAGCCGCATCGTAAAATGTATCGATTTTAGTGTTATTGCATTTTTATACTTGGCACGGGAGAGAAAGAGAGGGGAAAAATAAGCTCGGCTGCGGAGATTTGTTTCCAGAAATGAACAGATGTGCCTTTGAATGAATGCAATGTCGTAATAAAGTGCATCGCAGTGTAAGTTTGTTATGTGTGGAGATTGCATGAAGACAGGGTGTTGATCCTATATGAGAAATTATAGCAGTTAAAAAACGTCTTGTTGAGCTTCCCCGAATGGTAGTTTGGTCATAAAATTACTTTTATCGGCAAACTGAAAAGGAAAACGTGTTACGGATTGAGTTGATTTTATAATAGGATTGATTTTATGATTTTATGTTTCATCGGCTAAAGCAAAGCGTTGGTTATGTCATTTGAGACGTCTCTCTTCTTTTTCTTTCTCAGCGTTTCATGGTCAATGCTTTCATAATTAGTTAATTGCTTGCTCTCAACTTAGTGTTTTGAATGCTCTTCCACGGTTATTAACTGGAAGCTTTCGATGGCAGGTACCAATTATGCTTAGGGAATCGAAAAAAAAATCCTTAACGAAAAATCTTAGACCAGACCGGGAATCCACTCCTAGCCACCTCCAGCATGATGTAGCTTTATAGCTGCGCCTTTATCGACTGTGCTAAAGGCGGCCCCTGAGATTTTGTTCATGAGCTCTAGAAAATGTTGATTTTTTTTTCAATTTAAAGAGTAATTTCATTGTACTTTTGACTTAGCTACATAAGGCTACATGTTTTGTGTAAAGCGTAGCTATATTTTGTTCACCGTTTTAGGGTGCCGTGGGTGTTGGCCTAGTATGGATTTTTCAGATAAAATCCTAAATAGGTTAAAGAGTATTTTTCAAACATCTAACCTAACGTCCGTGCTCCATCACAATATTTTCTATTTTGCACATTTGTTTGAGGATTTGTTAAGTGACACAAACCTCCAAATCCAAAGTTTGGAAGCCGTGCTGCATTAGTGTTTGAAAAATTCAAATATCTCTCGGGAAAGGAATTTTTCACTCTAACTAGCCGGAAAGATGCCGTTGAACATCTGAAACGGAAGTATAAAGGCAAATTCCCTAAAAAATATCTGGTCAGGCAAGCAACCCCGTTCCTATGGGCTAAAATATCAGATTTTCGTAACCACAGGTAACGTAAACGCTGAGATTTACCGGCAAGAATTGAAACATACTGGTCAATGATCAAGGGAAACCTCAAAAAGCTTGATGGAGAGGATCCAATGATCCAAGAATATCGTTCTTAGTGGCTTAACGTTTGCTTTAAAAAACGGACAATTGCCGATTTTTCATAGGTTTAACCGCACTAACAAAACTACCCATGAAGCATCAATCATAGTAGCCCATGAGTAAGCAGACCAAATTTAACAACTCTATCAGTCGAACTCTAACAGTGATGGCAAAAACAGTGAAACAACTCGGTTCAGAAGTGTGCGCGTTGGCAAAAATGGCACACCACCGCGTCGAAAACGGACATTGTGCGGCACTTTGTGGACGCCGGATACGACCGTTCCGGCACCTACAACATCTTGGCACTATTAGACAACAATGAGACCATCGAAAGAAAACCCGGTTCCGGACGGCCGACGACTCTGAGCGACAAGAAGCTCCAAAGGATGCTGAAGAGAAAGACCGAGGGAAAACTGTCTACATTGCAACGTGCGCTTGGCCGGGAGGTCGGTTCAACCGGCCATACAGTGAAAAAGTACCTTGTGAGCATGAACATACATGTCAGGACGTGGAAGTCGCGTCCACTGGTTTTGGATCTGCATGCAATGACACAGCGGCAGCGGCTGAATAAGATGGTGAACTCGATTTTCCCGGCGAATTGTGACGTGGTGGTGGTGATGGACGACGAGACCTATCTCATCCTGGATAGCAACGACTGGCAGGGCAATTCTTATTTTACATCCCCCACGAAGGAAGTGAGCTTCGAGGTGAAGTTCATTTCACACACCATGAAAGGGATGTCAAAGTCGGTCTTCTTTCGCTACGAACGGGCCTTGAAGGGGGAAATTTATGGTACGAAATGCATACCGGAAGTTGCGTCGCTCATCAAGAAATACCATAAGGGCAAAGACGCGGTATTCTGGCCGGATCTGGCGTCAGCCCAGTACTCTAAGCGATCGTTGAAGGAGATGAAGCGGCTGTATATCGATGTGGTACCCAAGTCGGCGAGTCCGCTCAACGTCCCCCAGCTGCGTCCCATCGAGAATTTCTGGGCTAACCTGAAGTGTAAGATCTACTCCAACAATTTTGTCGCGAAAACTGAGGAGGAATGGTAAATAAAACGAAGAAAGAACTCAAAAACTTGCCTACAAGCATGTTTTCATTCGCCATGGAAAATTTTCCTGTTTACTACCGGAAGGCCGCTCGCAAGGGCGCAAATGTTTTTTGCAAGTAAGCTTAAATAATTCTTCCATGGGAAATTTATCAAATGCAATTATCTGTCATAGCTTTTTTTGTCACCCTCCGAAAAAAGTCCATTTTTTTTAATGCAAACCTTACTCTAAATATGCACTAGAGTGGTACAAAAGGAACAATGTCGTATTTGTACCAAAGGGCATGTATCCACCAAACTGTCCAGAGATTCGCACTATCGAAATTTTCGGGGCTTTGACGAAGGCGAAGCTGAGAAAACACATGAAACTAGATTGGCCTGTGCAGAAGCTTATGCACGGAAACAAATCCGTTTCTGTTTTCATGAATAAAAAAATCATGAAATGAACTCTGAACTTACTGTATGAATTCATGACTCTTATTAATGGTTTCATTATTGAAATGACAGATGCAAGTCATGAACTAAGGAAGTTGTGTAATCAGTTGCATTAGTCAATATTATTTTCAAGATTAACTATCGCGTAGTAAGTTCATCCACAGGTACTATCACAGCTCTCCGCATCCGCACTAGGTTTGAATCCTAACGGTGAATTTAGTTTTTTGTTTACATTCAAAGTCGATAAAGTAAATTTGCCAGGTTCATGAATAACGTTTTCAGTATTAGGAATTCAGCTCACGGTTTTGACCCGATTCATTCATGATTTCATTTCGGCGGAAAAATAGTTCATGATATCATGGTATGTATTCATAACACGAAAACGCAACATATTCATGAAATGATGACCTGTTTTTCTCGTTTAGATGAATTCATTTTTTCCCGTGTGAGTAGGGTTAAGGGAAAAGTTTTTTTTTCCGTTCTTGTAGAGCCTTTTAACCACTGCGTCCAATACTTAGGAATATTGTGGTATGACCCAGATTTAATTTAGTGCTAATCAAGTATCTAACCAAAACTAACATGTGATAGACATTGGTAGATGTAGCACACAATCCCAGTTAGGCTCGACTCGTGTTATAAAGCCTAGTACCCTACTGGGATTGCTTTGCCAAACTTCGATAGGCTCAAGTAACCCTTTTCCAAATATTGACCTTCTTTGATTGAATAGTGCTACACAACTGCCAAGTATGTGTTTGGTTGTTTCATTTTCAAATTGACAAAAACGACATTCTGATGGTTCGGTTTTCCAATTTTGTTTAAGTGATACTTACAAGGGCAGTGACCAGTCATCAGACCAGTTATTACCCTTAGATCCTTTCTCCCCAAATTTAATAGAGCGCGAGCCTTTGCTGCACGGGGTTTTATGAACCTTTTTGCTTGCCGGCATGTATCCGTGGCATTCCAGTTGGATTCTACCATAGGCATTTCCCAGGTTTTAAGTTTCATTCTCAACGTACACTCAGGGACACCACAAAAAGGTTCAGGACCGACGAATCTCGAAGCAACAATGATATGACTTTAGCGCATTTAACGCTGCTTGACTGTCCGAAAATATACAGATCTTAGCAAACCTATTGTTCCTTTTGATGCATAAATAAGCACATTCTATTATGGCTTGAATCTCTGCTTGAAATACAGTAGGACTCCGACCCATAGGTATAGCCTTGGTGATACCAGGGCCAAAAACCCCGGCTCCGGTATTCTCGGTATTAGATAACACATAACATAATAAGATAGTTCTTTTTGTTCGTAGACACAGACACATTTGCTATAGGACAGAAGGAAGGAACAAACGTCGAATGACAAAACGTCGAATGACAAAACGTCGAATGACAAAACGCTGAATGACAAAACGTCAAATTACAAAAGGCTGAACGGACAAAAGGTCGAATGGCCAAAAGAACAAATGAAGTAATGGAAACAAAAGGTCGAAGGGCAAAAAGGTAAAAGGAAAATAAATGACGAATTAACAAAAAGTCGTATAACCCGAAAATGGTCAAAAGTTCGAATAGTCAGGAAAATCCGAATGGACATGTATCGCGAAGAACAAAGAGAGGAAACACATTTGAATCTGAAGTCTAGATATATCTAGAGGTACAAAAAGATTTTATGATACTACTATAGGTATTCAGATTTTGTAATCATTATTTTTACCATTCTTCACTCCAGACTTCTTCAGTCGAGTTTTTAGTACACGACACTGAAGAATTTGGCACATTGTAGACGAATTACGCGTATCTGTGGAAAATACTAATTTTTCTTCTCATATCTAGTTAAAAATAAACATTGAATTTTCTGCGTTATCTAATGCACTTAAGGGGAATGCTAGATTTGGCAGAAAATAATGGGATATTTCATGTTAATTCAAACCAGATAACGCCTGAATCTAGCTTGTTGTATGAAAGATTGCAAACATTGTTGTGTGGCGCATGAAAGATTGCTAACAATTTCGTTGTTAACGCCTCCTTTGACTTGGAATAGAACGAGAGGAAATTTTTCGCGCTTGTTATAATTAAATTTTTTTCTGTGTAGTTTTGCTGACATTGAAATATCAAAAAGCATTATAATTATCTTTCCTTTTTTACATCACTCCGCAAATGTTCACATTCGTATGTATGGAATGCAATTCTTTGTTTGCCTAGCAAAAATAGGAAGAATGTTCTAACCTCGATTCTTTCAGAATAGTTATACGTTCTTGACGTGACGATACTTTTAATATATGTTGGCCATTTGTACACAGGTCTTTAAATAGTTGAATCCTGTAGAATTCAACCTTCCGACCATTTGTCTTTTCGACGTTTTGTTCATTCGACATTTTGAGGGTTATTTCTAGAGTCGAAGTCGAGAAAAGTCACCAGCAGTGACGGCAAATCAAATGGAGAGTAACGTCACTGCTGGTGACTTTTCTCACTTCCCCAAGTGACAAACGCCACTTAGACTCTTGGAATAATATATTTTTTTCATAGACTAGTATATTTTTTTCATAGACACCGTCAGTACAACTGTACCACACTCCATCTTCTTTATCACCGTCAATGCCATCGTTACAAAAAGTCGGTCATCACGAACAACAGGATAACCGCCATCAGTCATACTTGTGCTGCACATTTTGCTTTGTTCAACTGATCACTGAAAGTTTTCTCTTCGTATGTCTTTTTTTAAGCCATTTTCAAACTAACGAGCACTGATTTCTTTTCATCCCAGTAAATTTTGCGTGTCACAAATCGACCCTAAAGCGACTTTTTGCTTCGAAATCTCGTTCCGAAGAAGTAGGTCACTGAAAACAGGATGAAATCATTACCGGAAATGGATCATTTTCGATCTGGTTAATGCACAAATCACTAATAGTTTTATCACTACATTCAGCAGTTGGATGCTCAATCACAGCTTCAGCTCTGTTTCAGAATTTGGAAATCTAGTTGAATTTCACTACTTTGATTCTTCTCCAGCTACATGATGCGTTTGAACTTGACTTTGGCCATGGAGTAACTGACCCATAGCATCCAATTTCCACCGAACGATACCTCTCCGTTGGTTTGGCTCTCGTCTCTAGACTTAGTTCCTGTTTTTATAATATGTGCCTTTTACACTTTAATGAGAATGTATGGACCAATCTCAGTTTCGAAGCGGAGCCACTTCAAGACGTGTTCGCTTATGATCTGCCTGCCATCATCATTACCCGCCACGAGCGCCACCGCAATCATCATCGAGCCAGTCACCATCGCAGACTTGTCTCTTCGCATTTCTCTCCTTCTGGGCTGGCTTTGAGTGGGTTCGTCGCTTGGTGGACCTGTGGACTTTCCGGTGTTATTAAGAATTTGAAACGTTACCTACCAGCATCAGTAGGTATAATCTGCAAACGGGCGATCAGCGCGACTGGCCGGCTGATTGTGTGGCCGGCCGTATGACGTGCATGAATATGCCGGGCTAGCCCTGGCAACAACACTGGAGAAGAAGGCGATGGTAGGCAGAATGAGAAACAACATATGCATAGGCAAACCCATAATCGTGGCGTCTGTTTTTGTTCGTTTTACTTCCTTTTCGCATTCGCGTCTATTTTGCATTGACTGTCTCCACTTTCTTCATCGGAATAGGTTAAGAAAAGATGGAGGTTTGTGGAATGAGTTGGACGCAAACTAACGACATGGAAATGCAATTATTACGATAACTTTCTTATGAATCTAAAGCTATGTCCATTTTAAAACCGGAATAATAAAATCATCTGTATCTCGATAACGGATTGACGCACAATTAAGTTTAATACATCAAAACAAAGTTAATTTACTGTACTTGAAAAAATATCAATACAAATCATTTCTCTTCGTTTCTAATGAAAATTCGCACTTTTTCTTTATTCCTCCCATCAAACGCTGCACACCCCTTGGCACATTTGTGCCACATTTTGGTAATCTGAGTCGCTTCCCGAGCCTTCATAAGCTTCCGCTTCATTATTGCCCAAAATCTCCCGATGGGTCGGAACTGCGGGCAGTTGGGTGGATTTATGTTTTTATCAATGAAGTCTACGTTATTATCGCGGTACCCACTATGGTCCAGATCACGAATTTACGAGGAAACATGCTCCCAGCGCCTAAACTTGAAACTTTACAGCAAAGTAATGTTCTACAATATGGTTTGTATCATCAAGGCCCATTTTTTGATGTTGATTAAAATTAGGGTGGTTCCCATTTTCACGGAAATACAAAAACTAACTTTTTTATTTGCAGAAATAGACGTTTACATCCTTTGGCAAAATTGTAGCGCAAAAAATTTCATGGAATTTTTATTAAAAAAATGTTTTTGTACCTTAAAAATTGACCGATTTAGAGCAATTTTTTCTCATCAACTTAGGGTGTACCATAAAAAATTGATTTTTTTGCCCTTACTTTTTTATTTCAATTCCCACCGTAAAGTTGTGTTCGGACGAGTTTTAGAACTTTTTAAGTTTTTCTTAAAAAAATACGCCCTTTTTAAATGGTGATTTTCATGATTGGGGCAAATACAAAAAAAATTTAAAGACTTCATTTGTAAGGACAATTTATATTGTTCAACATATAAGAAAACTAGAGATACGTTTTTTCTGTATCTTGAGAAAATTACATTTTAATCTGGGATGGTTTAGGAAGAAAAACTTCAATAACTATTGATTGGTTGAAGCTAACGGCAAATTAAATACATCAAAATACGCGCTTTTAAAAGTTCTACAACTCGTTGCAACACAACTTAACGATGAAAATTGAAATAAAAAAGTTAGGACAGAAAAACTTTTTTTTTGGCTCACCCTAAGTTGACGAGGGAAAAGTTGCTCTAAATCGGTCAATTTTCAAGCTACAAAAAAAAATTGTTCTAAATCGGTCAATTTTTAAGGTACAAAAAAATTTTTTTCATAAAAATTTCATGAAATTTTTTGCGCTACAATTTTGCCAAAAGATATAAACGTCTATTTCTGCAAATAAAAGTTAGTTTTAATATTTCGTGAACATGATGGACCACCTAATTTTAATCAACATCAAAAAATGGGCCAATGATACAAACCATATTGTAGAACATTGCTTTGCTGTAAGAGTTTCGAGTTTAGGCGCTGGAGCATGTTTCCTCGTAAATTCGTGATCTGGACCATAATGCACTGGATGACTTCCCGGCTGTAGTGGCAACTCGCCAAATCTGGCCAAAACTTCAAGGGACCCTTATGGGCTTTAATGAAAGGTAGTACGCGGTTTTTGAGGCATTCTTCCTTGTACAGCTTCGAGTCCATCGTCTTATTCGTCACGAACACTTTGGGCTTTGCTCCGTAGCTGCAAAGAAATGTCATCAGTTTCTTGGAACATTTGCCCCCCCAAACTTAAACTTCGCAGGAACATCTCATCGTGCCGTCGCCATGTAAAATTTTTGTCCCGGAAGCTGTCCGAAATACATTTTGACGTAGGTTTCATCGTCGATGAGCAGGCATACTTGGTACTTCGTCAAAACCTGCTGGTACAATTTCCGAGCTCGAGTTTTGGTGACGAAACTTTGCTTCAACGTTCTGTTTGGTTGCTTGCTGGCTCGATAAGAACGATTTCCTGCTAGCAAACGAATTCTTCGAACGGTACTACGAGCAGCAGTGTATTTTTGTGCAATTTCAGCATCTGATAGTCCAGGGTTTGCTCTGACGGTTCTCAACACCTTCTGGTTCAGTTTGCTGTCATATGTTCCACTACGACGCTTACCTTGAGGCACTCGATCCACGCTCTTTCGCTCTCTGAAACGTTTGAGCACATCATACAGGGTTGATTTGGCGATTTTCAACGTTTTTGCGATTTCTATAGCGGACCACGTTAGATTATCAATCGGCGTCCATTTGGAATAACTTTTCACTCACTGCACGAAACAATTTATACCACAAAAAGCGGGCACCTAGGTTAACAAACCGTTTTAAAAGAATTCTTGCAGCGGTCACTTTACGTGCCGCTGCAACACAATAAGTGATTCCGGTTTCTAATTGGACATGACTTTAAGATGGCAGCCCCACCAACATGACAAATGGAAGGAATCCTTTATACGGTATATAATTTCAGATCATCCATGGAGTTCCCAGGTATTGTATAGTGGTTTTATATTGTTTCCCTCGTGGCTATGATAGTGCAGGTTCGTCTACAATTGCAGTAGGACCACAATGCAGACATTACACATATAGTTGTTATTGTCATTTCATGTTATCACATCCCTTCACAATACTTTTATGCTGTTTCCAGCTTCGCATTTATGCATCGTTGTAAGTTTTATGGCTGGCCCACAAGTTATACGTTGCGGATGCGTTTGCGTGAATTCGACAGTTTTCCAATAGGTTTTCTGTCAGGTTTACGTCAACGGGACGCCAGCGTGCCTATCGTGGGCAAGCCTTTAGCCTATCTAACCTACGTTTTAAAGGGTGTCCACGATGAAATTGCCACACTATGAAATTGCTCTAACTTTTTAACCGTTGGGTAGAATTTAATGAAAATTTGGGTGGATTTAGTTCATAGTGCATTATTTACATCCTGCAAGTTTTAAAGTCCTGTGATCAAAACTCGCGGAAATGGAGTCGAAAGAACAGCTCATGCGTGATAAAATCTTGCGCATTCATCACGAGAACAAGGATCTCTCGCATCGTTCCATCGCTAAAACGTTGGGAATCGCGAATTCCACGGTGTCGCGAGTGATTAAGCGGTTCGAGGAACGGTTGACCACCGATCGGAAGCCCAGAAGTGAAGGAAAAAGTATTCCGTACAACACCAAAAATCACAACCGCGTAGTTGGGGCCTTCAACCGAAATCCGAACGCCTCCGTTCGGGATGTGGCTAAGAAGCTGCACCTAAGCCGAAGTTTTGTCCAGAAGGTCAAAACTAAGGCTGTGCTTTGAACGTTCAAGGTACAAAAGGCCCCTAATCGCGACGAGAAGCAGAACAAGTCCGCCAAAACCCGTGCCAGGAAGTTGTACCTCAACATGCTGACGAAAGTTGAATGCTGCATCATGGACGACAAAACATATGTGAAGGCCGACTTCAAACTGATCCCCGGCAACCTGTTTTTCACGGCCAAGGATAAGTTCAGCGTTCCGGAGCATGTCCGCACTCAGAAGATGTCCAAATTTGCGAAGAAATTCCTGGTTTGGCAAGCCATCAGCACGTGCGGAAGCGGAGTGCACCTTTCGTGACCCTAGGACACGATGAACGGACAGGTGTACATAAAGAGTGCCTCCAGAAGCGGCTGCTTCCTCTCCTGAAGGCCCACAACGTCCCAACAATCTTCTGGCCGGATTTGGCCTCATGCCACTACTCCAAGGACGTGCTGAAGTGGTATGCGGACAATAAGGTCAATTTCGTGCCGAAAATGTTCAACCCTCCCAACACTCCGGAGCTCCGCCCCTCGAGAAGTACTGGGCGATTATGAAGCAGCACCTTCTTAAACGACCTAAGGTAGTGAAGACAGTCGAGGAACTGAAGAAAGTATGGGTTTACATGCAAAAAACGGTTGATTCACAGGTTGTGCAGAATCTTATGGCCGGGGTTAAGGCCAAGGTGCGGGCATTTGCGTATGGACTGTAAATAAAATACGAATAAAATGGTAAAATGAAGTTTAATAGTTATTTCTCAATCCCTGAAAATTTGATGGCAATCGGATGAAAACTCGAATTTTGCGAATCAATTTTGTGTGTGGCAATTTCATCGTGGACACCCTTTATATTTGACAGAGTAGGAAGGTTGTTTACGTTTTTTTACGACAAATTTTACAAAACAGAAAATGTTTTCTTCATTCAAAAAATTAATTCAAAAATTACCTTTGTTTATGTTCTTATATTTTCTATTCCACAGATATAAGGTATCATTTATCAGTCCAGCGGGAAACGAGAGTTGTCAGAGAACTCAAATTTTTTTTTATGTTTTTTGTTTTTTGATTTTATTTTAGATTTATAAAGTTTTTGTTTTTTTGGGCAGATAGCATACTCATATGAAATTTCGCTTTCGCTTTGTTGTTTGCTTAAATTTTCTTTTCTGTTCTGCTTGGCTGCCGGGTGATCGATTGTATTTCATTATGTCACGTTGGAATTTTCGCCATTTCAGAGTTTCAATCATCTAGCATCGCGGCGAAAGACGCAAAGAGCTGAATTTTATTAATATATGTACATTGTTAAGCGGTTTTTTTAACAACATCGTGTTATTTCCATCATATTCCTTCACATTTCAGTATACATTCATCGACTTACGGTTGAGCTATATAGAGGTACATAGTTGCGCCTTATTATAAATTGCATATCATTATTATTTTTACTACGAGAAATGTTTTCTGCTTGAAGATTATAGGGAGGGTGATTCCAGGTAGTGTAGGTAGTGTAGAGGTTCTATTAACCACCCACACTTATGAGGGGCCCCATCAGCATCCCTACTGTTGGTTTAAATCGTTCCTCAAACTCGATGTTTTAACATATTTTTGTATTCTGCTGAAATAAACCTTCCACACTTGTGATTAGCCCCAACAGCATTCTTACTGTTGGTTTAAATCGGTGCCAAAATTTGAATAACTTTAATTTGCATTTCTGTACAGAGAATAAATCGCGAACATAGTTAAATATCTTATTCGCTGCCGACATCAGTTGAATTCGGCACACCGTTTACAAAAACGGATCTCGCTGCAAACCCAACCATTTTATTCAACATCCCAGTGATTTCTAAATGAAGAGTGTTCTCGGCTTCAATAAGCGCGCATCACGTCAACATATTCCTACGGCACACCCCTACTGGACCTTTCGAATTCGAGAGTCGGTATTGCCTTAGTTGAGGATTCACCAGTTTTTGCACATTGAGGAAGTATGACTAATGTTCAAGCATCACTCTTTTGGTTCGTTGTGGTAATAACAGCTGGATTTAAGCGAATATCGAGTAGCTAGGCGGCCAGACCGCCAGTGTCAGCATTGCTGATGATCTTCAAAATGCAGACCTTGTTTGCGCTTCTGACGGTGAGAATTCCCTCAATTGTTTGTTGCACACAGTCTGAAAAACTCATATTTAATTATTGTTGCACACACTCTTAGAACGGACTGTTCAACGATTGGTAAGATTTGAGCCATGTGTAACAATTGTCATCAATCCAAAAATCATAAAACTATTCATTTTAGAACTATAGGGTGCAGCAGAAAATAATGCGAAAATGTTCAAACTTGAGTATTGGGTTGATTCAGTGTAGCTACACGAGTTAATTTCTGTCAAAAATGTGTGTTTGTTTATGTTTACTTTCAAGTGCTGCATCCAAACATTCTATTTGTTTTTGTGCAAATTCGACAACATTGTTCGTCGAAGAAGTGATCACCAGTTTGTTTGCTCGCCCAGAAGAAGCCGAAAGGGATTGCCAAGGTGGTAGGTGCCATTTGGCAGTTTACCGCATTAAAAAGTCCCTGCAGGATGGTCCACCAGTGGAAGCCAGGAAGCGGATGTCCGCGCTTTGCACCCACTGAACGTGATCAAATCCATCAAATTCTGCATGCGAAAACTTGCGAAGCAAGCCAATATTTCGGAGAATCCATGCGGAGAATCATCATCAGAAAGACTGCAGTGGCATCTTCCAGAGCCAGATGAAACGCCACTTGATTACGGACCGAGTCAAGGAACTACGAGTGACTCGTTCCAAGAGGTTGCTTTTCTTGTTGAAGAAGGAAAAATGATAATCCTGTTCTCGGACGAAAAGCTTTTCAGCATCGATGCTGTGGCCAACAGCTGCACGGACCCGTCCATTTCACCGCAGAAATGGAGAACATTCCGGCAAAAATGTGAGACTTCAAATTTCAAACCAAACATCCGGCTGGTGTCATGATGTTTGGCTGGTGGCGTTCAACGGTTCGAACGTGCCACCGGTTTTCTACTGATGCGGAAATTAAAATGCAATACCGGAAGTGTCAATCGGTATTTTAAAGGACAAGTGCTTCCTGGGTGAAGGTCAACGTCCAATCGAACCCAACAATAATGGTTGAACGATAATGTAAGTTTGGCCGAAGGATTATGGCCCCTAGCAGTCTGATCTTAATCCGTTGGATTATTCGATTTGAGCATATGCTGAAGCACAAGCCTGCAAAACATCACACCCCTGATCGTAGAGAGCCCTGAAGTCAACCATAACACGCACATGGCGGTCAATGTCGGAGGACTACGTCCGGAAAGGCATGCTCTGGCTTCAGCGTCGGCTCGAGGATGTTATTAATAAAAATGAAGGACACATTGAATAAATTTGTTTAAAAGGACTTTATAAAGATAACTGTACTCGAAAATGTTGATATTATTGCTTGAATTAGTTGAAAATGTGATTTGAACAAATTTTCGCCATATTTTCTGCCGCACCCTGTACCTAGCCTTTAGCATGGATTTTATAAATTTATGTTGTTTATTCATATCATGAAGCTTATGGGTCAGTTTAATTCAACTTTAAATTCAACGATCGTTTCAAATGATTCATTTTCATCCACGTTCTAATCGTAGTGTGACGTCACCACTCGCCTGCTCATTAATGTTTACAATATATGTTCTTCTAACACAAGCAAGATGCCTGATGGGCTCGCATAATCGTCATTGGTATGATGGGTGGAACCGGTCCCGGTCCTCCAGCCAGTAATGTGTATTTTTGCTCAATATAACGTAAATACATGGTGCGTCACAAAAGAATAAAAAATTTAAGTTCCGACACATACTTCACCAATAATGTCGTATGCAACTGCTCTCTGAACTTTTTAGAAACTAAGCTGAACCCAGTGCGAGCGTTGCTACGTTTGGCAAACTGAATGAATGTAGATTTAATAAACTGTCACGTTTATGGTTTGCTTTTTCGGAATAAGTTTTGTTAAAATATTTTTTGTTTGCTAATGTGTGACTTCGATTATAGAGTTTATTTTTTAATTTTGGTTTACGTACACTTTGACGGTATAAATTTATCGAACTTAACGGTAGTCGTTCTTAGAATGGACATGTGGAGGCTCTACCCGCGGTCGGTTGGTACTTTTCAAGGAGCTGTCATTTTTTTGTCAAACCTCCCACCCATCCCTTGCTGATCCTAGGACCTGGCCAGGTGTTGTGCGAAAAGATCGATCACACCTAAGTCAGCTCTTTCTGGCGCTTCACATCGTCTCTACAACAGCCAACCCAGGATTATATATGGTCGGAAAATGCTATGCTATGCTATGCTTACCGGTGCCGTTTTTAGAATGAAATGTCTTCACTTTTTTTCAATAGAATCTACAGAGAAAAGAAAAAGTGTTGTAGTTCCTACTATTTTGGCTGACTACACCAGTTTTTAAGAAAACTATCTGTTATAACTTCCCGTATAAACTACTGCATTTGCGTGATAACTACCATAATTTTTTACATGTCAAGGTTTTTTTTCTTTTTCTGTTTACATAACAGTGTATTATCAAAGTAGAACTAAACGAAATTATTTTCTGCAAAATAAAACGTAGATGTGTGTTTTTAATTTAACCCTCAGATCGGTAGTTTCTATCATGGTTTTTCTTTCTGTGTTGAAGAATTTCATTGACAAAATTATGTGCAAACTACACGTGTTAATTTGAACGTAATTTTCTCTTACATAACCTTAGATCAACTTCTTGTGCATAATGTCGCTTAGAGAAGCCCCATGCCCCTTCCAAGACTAAGAAGGGGTTCAAACTTCTATCACAACATTCTTCTTACCCCAGAAATACACATGTTGTATTTTAGTTTTGCCAACTTTGGTTGAAATTTGTGTTTCATTTGTATGAGAGTCTCCACCCCCCCCCCTTTCTGAGGGAGAGGGGTCTCAAACTACCATAAAAAAAATCCTGCCTCCAAAAACCCCCACATGCCAAAGTTTATTCCATTTCCTTGATTAGTTGTCGAGTTATGCAGAAATCTGTGTTTCATTTATATGGGATCCCCCCTCCTCTCTTCCAGAGGAGAGAGAGGTCTTGGATCATCATAAGACCCTTTCCCGGTACAAAAATACCCTGCATACAAAGTTTGACGCCGATCGGTTCAATTTCTGTTTCAATTTTTTGAGACCTCCCTCTGGAAGAGAGGTCTCAAGCCACCATAGAAAAAAATATGCCTCCAAAAATTCCAACTTGCAAAATTTGGTTCGATTGGCTTAATGAGTCCTCGAGTTATGCAGAAATTTGTGTGTCATTTGTATGGGAACCCTCCTTCCAGCGAGGGGAGAGGTCCCAGACCATCATAAAATTCTTTTCCGGCCCCAAAAACCCCTGCATACACATTTTCACGGTATTCGGTTCAATTTCTGTTGCATTTGCATGATAGCTCTCTCTTTAAGAAGAGGGTGGGGTCTCAAACTACCATAGAAAAAAAACCTCCACACGCCGAAAACTGAGTTATGCAGAAATTTGTGTTTCATTAGTATGTGAGCTTCTCACCCTTCTAGAAGAGGGAGGGGTCTCGAATCACCATAAAAATCTTCTTCGGCCTCTTAAACCACTGCATACAAATTTTCACTCCGATCTGTTCAATAGTTTCTGAGTATATAAGGGTCAGACTGACAGACAGAAATTCATTTTTATTTACATAACTATTTCATGCAAGTTGCTGTTTCGCGTGAAATGAAATTCAAAATTACATGCACATCAAAGGGAAATTACATTTTTTCATCTGTGTACTCTGATTTTCGATAGGTAACAACTTTTTCAAAGACCCTAGCTTCACACAAGGTTAGAAGCTTAATTAATCGTACTACTGCCGGGAAATCAGGGTGGGTGGAGGAAACTACCCCCCTGTTTATAGGAGACCTGAATGTACCTATTTCTTGATACAATGGTACACCATTTTGAAAAATCACAAGTCAGATTTGACTGACAACCCACACAAAATACGAATCAGCCTAGTCAGACTGCCCTGCAGTCTAATCGCAAAGGATTAGCCCAGCTTTCTGCAAACTACACCGTATCCTGTCAGTTTGAAGATAAGGATCAGAATTGTAAAGGAAACTTATTCCCTTCTCGGCGTGACCAAGAGGGGTTTGCCGTGGTCGGCCGATTGAGCCAAAGAAGGAAGACGCCAGCAAACCAAACCTTACCGCCATTGTCTGTGTTGGTAAGAAGATGCCATCGCCAAATCTACGAGTTCTACGAAGTCATCAGCGAGCGCTCGTCCAATGGCAGCAACGGGACGTACCCAACGACATTCATACCACCCACTACAATAGCCCAGATTGAATAAAACCACTCAACAGTAAATTACCTATACTTTTTTCAATTAATAAATTTCATTATTCCTCTAAATAATTTGTTCGCTATTTAAATTCCATAGTTTTGAAATCCCATAGTTTTCTTTAATATTTGTGCACAGTTGTCCGCGTAGACCCTCCGATTACCCAGTAGTAGACCGACTCTGAGACACAGCTCGAGGAGTCTCCGGTTTCTCAGTCTTTTGCCTGGTGCTCTTGGTCCTACACCCAAAATAAAAAGCAAGATTGTAATGCAACTTTCGCATGATTTGGTTTAATTTCTCGGTAATGGATCGCAACTTGGAGAAAAGCAACATTGGTCGTGGCAAAAAGCAACACATCAATTCGATGAGAAAAATTCAACGTGTGCGTGATGTTGTACAGTTGATTAGTAGTAGTAAATTCAATGGCGCACAAAAAAAAGATTACTATCCGCTACCGAGAGTCGAACCGCGACCGTCAGCATAGACGGCTCTTCATTGTAACCATCCAGTCACCACAACAAGTTGAGGTGAATGGAATAAAAGTCCTACAGTTTCTTCGGTTTTTGAGGCACTCAATGTTACAACAATGAAGCAAATTTCGGTCGCACACACTTACATGGCTTCGTTTATTTCATAAACCGCATGGTGACTTGATGAAAGGGCGATAGGAGTGTGATGACGAGTGCAGATAAAAATAGAACACTTGACAGCGGAATAGCAGCAGTGAAATATGGCGTAGCGGCGTTCTGTGCCATTGTCTCACCCATATTGTAGAAGTTGTTGACGGTTGAACAAAAACCCAACAGGTTGCTGCGATTGTCGAGGCATTAGGCACACAGGGATAACCACTTGCACACACTGCGTGCATGGCTTTCGTTTATACCATAAGAAGCTTTGTGGAACATGATGGGCAACAGTTTACCTTTTCAGAATCATGCGGATTTCTCAAGATATGATTGCGTAAAACTGCAAAATTGCAATTTTGCATTTTTGCCACAATTTCAACTTTTGGGTGTATATGGGTGATACCCACCAACCCTGAGGTGGGTGAGGTATGAATGTATTCAGACACCATTTAATAGTTAGAGAAAATAAGGGTTTCGTGACTTTCATTATTACCTTACCGTTATTTTATTGCGCTATCTTTTGATCGTACAGTGCTTGAATCAAAACTGCCACCACGGTTCGCATCCATAATACGCAAAATAGGTTTTTTTTCCCTTGGGAACAGGTGCAACAACCAACTTTGTTCTGAAAGTCTGGATTAAGACAGTCTTTTCTTCACATTCAATTGGCAACCTTCGTAATTAATAGCGCTCTCCAAACTGGTTCTCCCGACAACGTTCACATTTCGCTTACATTGTATAATGCATATGGGCATATGCGCGCGAGAGAAAAATCCATCTATTCATCTAACTCCGGCACGGTTTTCATACTCCTTATTGCGTCATACCGTTACTCAAAAGGTTACGAGCCAAACGCAATCCCGATAATTGAGCAAAACTGCACCGGTATTATATGGCTTTGTGCTTTGCCAAACAATGCAGTGCATCTGGTGCATCACAACGACCACGAAATAGCCTTCCGTACAAGGAAACGAAATCACCCCAGTCACGTACATTTTGGGTCCCCCTCCTTTCACTGCGCATCTTGCTACGCAGAGTAGGAATGCCGACAACATGTTATCAAGCAATTGTGGCGGCGTGGGACATTCAAGAAGGAAACGAAGAATCGCCGATCGACTCCCGTCAGAACCAGGCACGGCCCTACAAACACATGCAAGATCACTCGATCGAGTCTAGGTCAATGTCAAAGAGAGAACTCTATGCTCCAAGCCGCAATTCAGCATGACGAACGCAACGACGAACGGTTGTTGTGTGGTTCGGTACACGAAGTTTTTCACGCCTATGTTTCGACCCACTCTGACGTATGTTGGCCGAGCTTTGAGAGAGCGAGGAGAGCTTTGACTTATTTATCGCCGGTTCGCTTTCGGTCGCATGTTCGTTTGAGTTTCGAAGCTTTCGAAAGGGAAGTGAGCAAAACTGCCATTCGCATTGCTGTGTTGGTGAGGGGGATTCGTGGTCGTGGTCAGTGTTATCAGCTGATGTTAACATCAGCTTAAGATGTTATATTTATTGTTCAACAAAGGGTTTTATAGATATGTTAATTGAGGTATATTTATTGAATCATTTGATTTAATGTAGCTACTTAACAGATATAAAAAAAGTAAACTGATTGATTATGAAGGGAAATTTGATGCATTTCATTTTATTTCATGACAACCAGCAACTTCCAAAATGCTCAGGTTATTTTTTTGTTAATAAAAACGTTGATTTCTTAAAATTAAAAACCAGTAAAATTGTTTGATTGGTCATATTGAGCAATAATCATACCACTGTTTTATACTATAAACAATCTGAAAATGCAAATTATGCTTTCTGGTCTCCATTATTCAGAGAACATCTACATAGGGTAGGTAACGACTTAAGCACCCCGAGACCCTATTCCAAGCACTCCATCTAGTGAAGCACCATACTACAAAAAATCAGCGTTGTAGGTTAACGTTAACCCGGGCTTGGAATAGGGTCTCAGGGTGCTTAAGTCGTTACCTACCCTACTACCTTAAAATTTACGCAACCTTTAAGGATCTCGATCTGCTGTTGATCAAAACCAGTCACTGCCGGGAGACTTGAAGACTTGGGTTCTCTTCTGAAAATCAGTGGGTTCGAAGCTGGATATTTCTTATTTAACATTTGTAAATGAATTAATAGGTCATTTGTACGGAATGTCACGTAATATAGAACGTGACATACCTAGTATGTCATAACTAGATGTTTAGCACGTGATTTAGAGCATAGTATTAATGCACTGCCAATGTTTAGAGGTGGGACACGTTGGATATTTGGTGAAACAATTTAACCAACATTGCTAGAAGAAGATTTTTTCAACACAAGTGGTAAATTTATAACTATGTTGAGTGCTGAAAAATTTGTGTGTGGAATGGAGATACACTATGAGAGCGTATCATAATGCAGCACTATGCTGTATTCTTTAAGCAATAACTTTCTGAAATTTTTCAAAAGTCACTGCGGAGTTTGCGCATTTAAAAAAATATGAATCATGTTTCGCTTGAGGGTGATACGTTGACGTTCGAATGCGTAGCGATACAATCTTTCTTGACAGTTCCCTAAACAGGTCAGACTCGAATTGCCTACCTTGGTCGGTAGTAATAATTTCGGGTACGCCGAAATGGCTTAGCTCGTCAAACATTCGGGGGATTACAAGGATTCTACTTAAATCTTTGTTCTTAATTTTGTTTCTTTTCAGACAACACATAATTTATTTCTACCAAATTTTGAAGACAATCTCTAATGTCCTGCTTTATTTTGTTTATATTGTTTTGTTTTTCGTTATTCTTATCTCTTTTCAGTCACAGCGTATCGTTAACCAAAACGACCCAGGCTACTAACCTTCTCCCAACTATCCAACATCCCAGTGATTTCTCGTGGAAGTGCAGAGGATTTCTCGGCTTCCTTCAAAGCGAGTATCACGTCAACACGTTCCTTCCCATTCCTTACTTGATCAGTATTCGGGCACGACCAGCGCCGGTATTGCTTCGTAATTGGTCACCAGTTTTTACACATTGAGGATGTATGTTAGTCCAAGCATCATCTATTGGTTTCTTATGTAAATACAGCTGATCTGGCAGAGTAGGATCCGTGGGCGATCAATCGTGCTCACGCTCCCCTCCTTCACCACAAAAAGAACCTCGTTGGCTTTGTAGCACCCCATCACCAGTTTTGCGCAAGGAGCTGTTCATAAACCACGTAGACTTTTCTTGGGGGAGGGAGTGGTTTGTCCAAAGTCTATGCTCTATTTAAAAATTCAAAACATATGGTGAAAAGTCTACGAGGAGGGAGGGGGGGTATGAGTCTGAGATAAAAAAAAATGAGCCTACGGGGTTTATGCACAGGCTGTAATGGCGCGATACCAGATCCGGCCAAAATAGAATGTCACCTTCGTGGGACCGAAGGAGGCGCAGCAGGCGCTTCTGGAGGCATTCTGCTTTATATAATTCACCTGCCACACCAAGTTCTTCTTGGCAAATCTGCCAACCTTCTTCTTCCGGAACTCCAGGCGGGAATTTCAATTTTCAAAGCCTGCCGTTGCCCTATACGGAACTATCAATACACTTTCTCTCCATGTCTATTCGTTCTAGCAATAAATTACTGTCCACTCCTGGCGAAGCGCATGAAGATGAGAAATTATCTGCCTCTGACAAACTTCATCACCGATTTCTGTTTATAAGTTCGGTTTCCCAAGTAACCATAAGCAT
>JASCZW010007972.1:0-91825 GCA_034211315.2 Aedes japonicus
CTGTCCATCAACCAGTTTGGCTTCCGTAAGGGCAAGTCAACGGTGGATGCCATACTGATCGTCACTAAGACGGCAGATGTGGCAGTCCAGTGTAAGAGGCGGGAAGTCCGCTACGGTTCATTGGTCACCCTTTAAATAAGAAATGTGTTCAACAGCGTCAGTTAGGATGCTATTGCTTACTCCCTTATACGCCTACGTATTCCTAGGTACCTGTATAGCATTCTGGAAAACAACTTCCAGAATCGAATACTGGTGTACAACACAGAAGCAGGTCGGAAACATTGTACTAGTCACCGCAGGAGATCCGCATTTTTTAGTTTTTTAGTCGGGAACTAAACCCGTCTGCGACCAGACTCCTGAAGAACTCAGGGTGTGGGGATGAGGGGGCCAACCCTAGCAAAGGAAAATAACAAGCTGATATCATATAAGTAACAAGTACTATTATCCCAGTTATCGTTTTGCTTTTTGCTGTTATCGCATAATAAATTTAGTTATCACCATTGCCAAATTTTGTTATCATATGTTATATGACTATGATGGAGAAGTAGCCCTAGTAGCACGCTTGTAGTAAATCAGTAAAAAAAACTGTTTTACAACCTAATAAAGTACTAAACAGGTTGCTGCAACTTATTGTGACTGAAGTGTGCTACTCGGGAGATGTTCGCTCATCACCATGAAGCACCAAGAGTGGACTGTAATTGTTTGCTAGAATGAAAGATATGAAGAGAAAATGTTGAAAGTTCCGTCAGTGTACGGTAGGTCGAAAATAGCATAGAAGTATTGAAAAACTCGACCTACCCCGCAGTGGGATGTTAGGCAAGGGGTAACGTCCTTGGTTCGAGTACTACTTTGCCCATGCCCATTCGCTAAATTTTCAATACTTCTATTCTATTTCAAGAGAGGGGAGGGGTCTCAAACCACAATTGAAAAAAACCTGTCTCCACTTCCCCCCCCCTTTTCAGAAGTGGGAGAAGTCTCGAACCATCATAAAAAGCTTTTTCGGCCACACAAAACCCCGCATACAAAATTGTTTGATTCAAATTTGTATTTCATTTGCATAAGAGCCTCTCCTTGTAGATTGAAGAGCAGTCTCAAACCACAATAGAAACATTATCGCCATCAAAAACGTCCAAATGCCAAAGTTGGTTCCATTTGCATGATTTATTCTCGAGCTAAGCGAAAAGAAACTGTTTCATTGATATGAGACCCATTCCTTCTGATGAGAGAGCGGTCTCGAGCCATCGTTGAAATAAATCTTGTCTCCAAAAATCGCCATTTGCCACATTTGGCTCTATATCCTTGATCAGTTCCCAAGTTATACATAAATTTGTGTTTCATTTGTAAGGGAGCCCCTCCTCCTTCATTTCCAGCAGGCGGAGGAATGTTAAACTATCATCGAAACCTTTCTCTCCTTCAAAAACCTTCACATGCCAAATTTGGTTCTATTTTCTTGTTTAGTTCTCGAACTATGCAGAAATTTGTGTTTCATTTTTATGGGGGCCCCCCTTTCCAGAGATGGGAGTGGATTCATACTAACATAAGAACGTTCACCGGCCACAAAAACCCCCCATACAAAATTGTTTGCCAATCGGTTCAGTAGTATTCAAGTCTATATGGTTCAGACACACAGACGGACAGACAGAAATTCATTCATATATATATATATATATATATATATATATATATATATATATATATATATATATATATATATATATATTATATATATATATCTTATATATACATATATATATATATATATATATATATATATATATATATATATATAAATATATATATATATATATATATATATATATATATATATATATATATATATGTAAGAATGAATTTCGCTGACGGCAGACGTTGTCCTGCTTATACAATTAAACTACTTATTGGAAAATTGAAGAAGGTATTAGCAACAATCAATATGCAACTTGCGATTTGAAATTGGTTCACTTTTGGAGAACCCCTTGGTCTGAGGTACACCTTGCTGTGTTATTTTGACAGAATATTTGAGAGTGTATTCGTGTGAGTTTATTATTGGGGGCATATTATTAAGCTTGGGACCGATGTGCTAGTACTGACTGAGCCAAGCAAAAAATCGTATTTTTTCGGGACCTACTGATCTAAGAGTAAGTCTATGATATTATCGCAAGCATTCGATCTAGAGTAGTCTTGAACATTTGAATCAATCCATTGAGCTCATGAAGCATCGCTTGCACTTGTTGTACCATGTCCCGCTTCATGGTGGAATAATTTTGCTGAGTTAATCTCCCTTGAAATAAGTCTGTAGAAATTGATGGTCTGCGTCCGTCGGTGGCAACATTGAATTCGCTTTTTGGAAAAATTTGACCTGTAAAATAGACGCTTTCACAATTTCATAATTTACTAATTTTTAAACTCTTAAGGTTCAATGTCCAAGAAAACTTTTAAATACTACTATGTGAGTTGCGCCAAAAGAAGTCATTTGAAAACAACCATTATAACTCTGGATGTTCTGCAAAAAATGTTTAGAACCACTTCCTGATCCCAACACCAATGAGCGCAAAGGCTCCGGTGTTTCATTTGGGAACTTCAATGCATTGAAATGATAACAAACTACACTCATTGATCCAATGGCGACTGATATATTCGCATTGTCATCAAGATTTTATGGAATGTAGGCTTGCCTTCGTAATTGTTTTATAAGGTTATGTTGGGCGCGATTGTTGCCAGGTCTTTCTGATACATGCCGATTACGCTTCTTTCTAACTCCATCGCTTGTATTTTGAGCTGCTCTTTCTTTTTCACTCAACATCATTCGAGCCCGTGAAATCCGTTGTCGATCCAATTCAGTGTGAGTTGCACGCTTTGTCTCATACGAGAATTTATTGAGCTAGCAGTTGACCGATATTATTCTGTCTAGTTGGAGGCATTGTACAACAATACTAATTGAAATTAACTGTAATCGATACTAAGTTTGTGTTTTTTTGAATTCTAGTAATATCGTCGATTTCACCTTCCTGATACACTATTTATCACACAGCGAACGATAATAATGTAAACAAAAACGTAATTACACATCTGTCAGTTCAACACAAAAGACATAAACTAATACCTTCACTTTCCATTGACCTTCATTCCAATTCTTGACCAACAATAGAATAGGGTTAATCAACATTTGTAAACATATACTTTTGAGCCTTTTTTCTCGCAAGCCATAGGCTTCACACGCAAATCTATAGCATCATCGTGTAGAGTAACTTTTCCCTACATTATTATGGTATTGATTTGCGCGGGTGGCTTATGGCTTAAGAGAAAAACAGCTCAGGAATATTTGGTTACAAATGTTGATAGGCCCTATTCTATTGTTGATCTAGAATTTACATCTCGCTGCGAGGTGTCACCAATACAAACGTTCCAGTTAATACGTGCATCTACACGCTATAAATCGTATACACTGAAGTTACTTTTTACACAGGAGTGAGTGCGATGAAAAAAAAAAACTTAAAAAAATCGAGTAAATTCCTAAATCCACGTAAAAACCCGTAATTTACAAAAACTACGCAAAAAGCGAGAAAAGTTAGGTTTGAAACGCGTTTTTGATCAAATATAAACGAACGTTATCTACTCGTTTGAATGACGAAAACCGCGTCAAATTCCGACAACCCCGTAAAAAATTGCGAAATAAGCGACTCTAGTGTATTATCATTTTTTGTACATCTTCTCAAAAGGTCCTAAGTAACAATCAGTGATTCTCTCCTCTATCGTTTTTTAGTTAATTGCGAAGCCATTTTAATAGTTTCCACCGGTTTGTCCTTACAAATCGAAAGATGGTCTTGCTGTCTAGCATATTATGATATTCCCAAACAAAATGACAATTTGATTTTTATGATTTTTTCTCATTTTCCAGTTAAATTTTCAAATTTTTTCTTCATATAAACCTGTTCGGAACCAAGACGAATCAAATAAAAAAGAAATCAAATAAATCTATCGAGTCGTTCGTGATTTATGCCGTCACGAACGGACAGCATTTCATTTATATATATATAGATACACAGATGCATATAAACCAATTTTTTAAATAACGCTTTACACTATTGATAAGGCTTTTTTTTTCATTCTGAGATTTTTGAACTCATTTGTTTTATTATTATTCTCAGATGGAATAAAAAAAAAATCCCCAAGACAGTGTACACTTTTAATCAGTCTGTTTTTTTATACAGCCATTTCTTTTGGGTCATATATGACTCCTTCGGCCTGAAGGGGTTTAACAAGAATTTCTCAGAAATTCAGGGACAAACTTCTACGAAGTTAAGGACTAAAATTCCTGAATGTTTTCAGAAGTTCAGGAAGAAACTTTATGAAACTTTTAAGAAAATTTTCCAAGAAATTCTGGATAAGAATTTCCCTAAGTTTTGGTGCAATTTTTTTTAGAGTTCATGTAACGTTACAAGAAGTTTCGAAAGAATAAGCACAGAAAAAAACCTTCAAGAAGGAATTTATCATTACACATATGGTTGATGAAAATTGTAATAAAATAGCTCTATAATTTGCTTTGGACCATTCCCTTCTTATGAATTTGCTCCATACTCCCGTGATTCTCATCTTTCTGGAGCATGGTCCAGACTCAACACTTGTACACTAAGGTTTTTTTTACACGGGGGATACGTACCGTGTTAATAAAAACCGCGTTAATTTCGAAATCCGTGTAAAAAAAACCGGGTTAGTTCCGAAATTCGTGTAAAAAAAAACTTTGATTACATGCTAAGACTTTTGCAATGAAAAACACTTGGAAGATTTTCTAAACAGCGGAATGGATAGCAGTGGTGGTAATGTACTGCATTATGATATTTACATTTTGATAATTGACATTTTTTATTACGATCAAACTGAACACACGCAAAAGTGAACCGTCACGGGAGAAATCTCAAATGACAATTCTGTACCATTTTCTCCAGGTGACAAAACATTTTAGTTGCCTCCAGCCGATGGTTTGAAAATATTGCGACATAGATTTATGTCGCTCAAAATTTCGTTGATGGTTGGCTTATTACTGCATACATATGATGTGTTTTTGTATGGAATCGAATCATAAGAATGGATACTAACAACTTATAATCGAAAATAGTGGTTTAGTGGAATACCTTCTTCTAAGTTCTAGTTACAAATAAATGCGTTTTTAAGCAAGCTATCAAAAACAGTCACAAACCATTTCTAAACTGTTTGAAGCTGTCGGTAGTAATAGGGAAAAATGTTTCTTTGTCTATTTTCTATCCCCGCGTTCATTTGAACTGTACACACAAACTGTTGGTGGTGTGCGGGTCTCAAATTTTTCAGCGGGTGAATGGTTTGCAAAAAAATCTAGGATTTTTTTTTTTCAAAAGGACGAATCTAACAATGAGAGGCTCTCTCCTCTCTCGCTCTCTTTCATTTATTACAGCGCCATTATAAATCTTTTAAGGGATTCTTTAGTACAGATAGAAACACAACAGTGCTGGCTACCATATTCTACAAATAGTTGCATGAAAAACGTAACGCTGAATGAAATATGAATGAAAGAGCAAGTAATCAAAGAGAGTCTCTCAATTGCAGATTTGAACTAATGAAAAAAAAAACCCTAGAAATGTACATTACCACCTCTGGCCAGAACACAAAATAGGACCGGAGTGAATGTGTGTGGGGATAATACAAGTACATTCATGAATCATGATTCATGATGGCATATCTCGAGACTCTTAATATCTGCAAAGGTGCGGTCTTGAGCAAAGTTGTTGAACAGGTCAAGAATATTCGAAAAATGAACCGTTTTGTTTGGAATATCACCGTTACGTGGCGCTAGCAAGCAGCCAAAATTGAGCATTTTCTACTTGTTCTATTTCATGATTCTGTTAAAATGGATAGTTCTAGTCGTCGGCAAAGTTGTTCAGCAGAACAAGTTGCAAATACTTAATTTTGTATAGTCACTAGCGCCACGTAGCGGTGGAATTCCAAATGAAACGGTTCACCGAAGGCCTTGATCTTCTGAACAAATTTGCCCCAAACTAGAACTTTCTATCTTATCAGACTCACGAGATAGAACAAGTTGAATATACTCAACTTTGCATGCTCATTAGTGCCACGTAGTGGTGAAATTCCGAACAATACGGTTCATCATTTGAATTTCCTTGACCTTCTGAACAACTTTGCCCTAAACTAGAAATTTCTATCTTATCAGAATCATAAGATAGAACAAATTTAAAATATTTAGTTTTGCATGCTCACTAGCGCCACATAGAGGAAGAATTCCGAACAAAATGGTCCATCAGCTGAATGCACGTGATCTGCTGAACAACTTCGCCCTAGTCGTCGGCAAAGTTGTTCAGCAGATCACGTGCATTCAACAGATGGACCGTTTTGTTCGGAATTCTCTCACTATCCATCTTATCAGAATCATAAGATAGAACAAATTTAAAATGCTCACTTTTGCATGCTTCTTAGCGCGTAGCAGTAATCTCCCCAACAAAACAGTCCACTTTTCTAATGCCCTTGACCTTCACCTTTGCAGATATTAAGGGTCTCGAGATATGCGGCCTTGGTAAAAGCACCCGACCTGTAATCTGTAATTGGCCTTTTTTAGTTTCGTGCTTATAGATGAACCCGCAACGCAAAGAACACGACACGAGTGTACACGCTCGTGTATTGCTTTTGACACCGTGTTTGATTTTTGGGAAAATACACGAACCGAGTGTTTTTTTTTTTTTTTGTTGGCACGGCACGGTTAGAAATAAAATACACTCAGTAGCAAAAAAAAAGCCGAGCAAAATTTTGCTTCCAAAATATGGTTCAACCTTCTGTAACTTTGTCAATTATCAATATATTTGGCTGAAATTTTGACAACACTATAACTAATGTATATCCCTTATGTGATCAAAATTTTATGTTGATGAAGTTTATGAATTTGAAGTTATCATAACATATGTGAAAAAAGTCAGTTTTGACATACCAATTTCAAAAATCCGTATATCTGTGAAAAATTTAGGTAGGATATTAAAAAATTTTCATGATAAATATCGGGTGAAAGCGAGAAATACTCATGTTGGAGTGACAACTTTGACGCTAGCTGTAGTCCAAACCACTAAATAAAAACAATTAAAATTTTGTCCACAACAATCTCTGTATTGTTCAAAGCCATGGAGAAATTTTTAATATCATACCTAAATTTTTCACAGAAATACGGATTTTTGAAATTGGTATGTCAAAAATGACTTTTTTCACATATGTTATGATAACTTCAAATTTATAAACTTCATCAACATAAACTTTTGATCACATAATGGATATACAGTTATAGTGTTGTCAAAATTTCAGCCAAATATATTGATAATTGACAAAGTTACAGAAGGTTGAACAACGCGTATTTTGGAAGCAAAATTTTGCTCGGCTTTTTTTTGCTACTGAGTGTAAATAAACCACGCCTGTTTTCCACAATCGGAATCACTCGGCTGTGGTGTTTGCCGAAACATCAATCACGGTGTCCGAAGTCAAACCACGAGCACTGATACTGGTGTTGTACCCACCACGTTGCGTGTTAGTCTGGAAGCACGAAGTCAAAGTGGCGAATATAATGCACGCGCTAGTGTGGTAAAAAATAGCTCGGCCTACAGTGTAGTATTTGGACATCTCTGCCCACTTATCCCCACACACATTCACTCTGGTCCTATTTTGTGTTCTGGCCCAGGGGCCCTCCCTCGATTTTTTTAACTTGTTTTACTATCCATTCCACTGTTTAGAAAATCTTCTAATTATTTTTCATTACCAAAGACTCAGCATGTTATCAAACTTTAATTGTTATGTTATATATTCTCCGTGCGTGGAGTAACGAGTATGATGAAGAAGGAGATGTTCGCTCATCACCATGAGGCACCAAGAGTGCACATTTATGTTTTTTGCTAGAATGATAGATATGAAGAGAAAGTATTGAACGTTCCGTCAGTGTACGGCAGGTAGGAAATCAAACAGATGTATGAAAGCTGAGTGAAAGGGCATATGTCCAGTGGTACTCGAACCATGGACGTCAATCTTTGCATAACATCCCACTGCGAAGTAGGTTGTAGCACGGAACAAGGCCGTCACTTCAACAGGCAAAAATTCACGCATGGAAAGCGCTCATGTACCACTGATAGCTTGTGATAGTTATTCTAGCGATATATTGTGTGCACTCTGTTTTTGATGCGCACATGGGAGAGGAACTCTCTCCTTTTTTGGGTTTGTTTTGATTCGCAACGACTGAGATCACTCAAGTTTTTATCGTCGTCTCCAACGTAGAGACCTCGGAGAGAAACACTGTGAAACGATGCGATACTGGTCCCCACCAGTATAATTAATGGTTACCACCATTTATGGTTTTGACATACTCTAATTGTTATGTTATATATTCTCCGTGCGTGGAATAACGAGTATGATGTAGAAGGAGAGGTTCGCTCAGCTATTATTCTAACAAAAAAACATTAATGAGCACTCTGGTGCCTCACGGTGATGAGCGAACATCTCCTTCTACATCATGTTATCAAAGTTTTTTTTTACACGGATTTCTGAATTAACACGGTTTTTTGTGTCTACATTCTGGGAAAAGAGTAACATTGTATTGGACAAACAGTAAACAAACTCTTGCATTTGTGGTGAAGAGAAAGTTCTCAATCAAAAAACTGTGGAAGTGGTTCTGCAAATGACTTTAATTTTCACAAATAACGTTAACATTTATAATCAAAGCAACCCAAGTTTGAATGTTTACGTCGTGGTCCTCCTTTAGCTCAATGGGAAAAGGTACGGCTAAAATCCAATACCAGGTGCTCGTTTCTTGCTTTGGTCTAGAAAATTTCTCGACTACATGGTTATAAAGTATGATTGTGCATTTTGAACAATAAGTTGAGAGCAGTCAAGTAGCTAATTGTGAAAAGCGATTGGCTTAAAGGTGCTTAAAAAATAAACCGATAATTTTTATAAACATTGTTGTGCATTCATTATGCTTTACGGTAGAATTTGTCGTGTAATGCCGTTATCAAATGGCGTTCTTACAAAAAAAAAAACTTTTTAATTCGTTTGCTCAACAATTTTAAAACAGCACAAAAAGGTTTGGAAAATCAGCCACTATCACATTCGGAGATCTTTTAAAAGTAAGTGATGAAGAAAGAAACAATTTATGTTCGGTAATAAAATTCCTAATAACCTAGAAAATTTCCACAGTTTCAAACATGGGTACCGTTAATTAAGAAATTATCTCGTTAGCATGCAGCTAGCGCTATTATGGGCAGCATTTTCGCAACCTTTCGTGCAACGACAACACTCGGCATAATTTATATATTTTTTTATATTCCTATCTTCAACCCGTCGTCGTCCAGAAGGTTCCCATTTCCAGCTATCTCTCACGATTGGCAGCACACAGAGAGGCTCCCGCGGGATGCAGCTAGCAAGTTGAACCGGTTTCGCAAGAATTCAAGTTAGGATTCTTTGGCCAGTGACCACACTATCATCGCATCGTAGAAGTCTTGAAAAAAAAAAACAAAATATAAAATCTGCAATTGCTGCAACTGCAGCACCCCCACGCCATCTCGCCATGACCTTAAGCTCTCATACCTTCTGCCACCCGATGACGAACCGGACCGGTTCGTCCGCTCAGCCATTTGAGCTTGATATTGAAATTCGATATCATCGTATTGGTATTTGATTGGCAAGTGGTGCAGTGGATTGCGAAACATTTTCCCGTGGCCACCCCACCTGCCATCCCCTATTGCAGTTGGGGTGGGTGAAGAATGGCCTCACTGAACTTGAAAACATAAACCCTTGTGGCGTGCAGAAGTATCTTGCCAATGCGACGGACAGCCGACCCTATCAACATACAAATGAGTGCCCACATCAGCTGAGAAAGGCGAGTGCATAGGCTGGAAAATCACTCTCATGCAGAACGCGTAGAACGCACGAGTCGGTCAGGGTGCAGTGATGAGTTGAGGACCAAACGATTGTACTTCTCTAGTTCTGCCATACGTACTCAACTTTACCTTACAACTGGATCAACAACACTAACCTCACCACAATAAAAAGGCCGTTAAGCCGGTTTTCATCGTGCATCGGGTTATGCACGGGTAGGTAAGGTAGGTGAAGGGACCCCCCAGACCACAACGATGAGGGGCATGGTCGCATGGTCTAGCATGGGTGGTGAGAATACAGAATTGCAGAAACTGTCAGTGTTATGTTGCACACGCGTGTGGAAGAGAAGAAAGGACACCACCTCTGCAGAGCTCTGAGATCGAACGCATTCGATTATTTCCACCTCCTCTTGCCGACGCCGATCGATGATGTTGGCGGCGTTCAGGACGGCAATAAATGGTTTTATTATATTCAATTTTCTGTTACGATTTCTTTCACCCACCTCATTACTGTTTATTCTCCGTTCGGTGAAACTTCATGAACATCACCAGCTATGGGAAAAAAATTGCGTATTGAATCGTGCAAAGATTGAACCAGCGAAGTGAAAATAAAGCCATCCTCAGATTTTATCGATTTGCTGGTGAACATTTATGGCGTTTTTAATGACGCTTTGTCGTGATATAAACAACCGGTGTGAATTGCAGTTCGACAGTTTATTGGCACTGCTCAAATTTGAATTGATGTGATGAATAAATAATATTTGCAACGGGTAATAACTGAGAGACAGTTTTATTCCAGTTAACTCATAATTTCATATTTGGGCAATAACGGTTGTCAAAGTTCCAAGAAAAAAAATTGATAGTAATAATAAAAACTCTTTCCATCGTTCCAATCTCACAGCCGGCAGTCGACGACGAAAAAATAGGCCATCTCTCTAAACGGCGAGAACGGAATTATTGCAATACAGTTAATTTACTATAAAATCTCAAGTATTAATCGAATGGTAAGCAAATTTATGCTCTGTTTACGAACATTGGATCAAATATACACCGTGTCCAATATATTCTCATACACTTTTGCATTGGTGTCGTGCAACTACTTAACATGCTTCACGTATGTATTGGTGTAGTTTTGCACTATGTTTATACAAACGCTTTTAGGTTATGTCCGATTGTTTTCATTCGGTGTTTATCTTTTACCAGCGATGAAGGAGTTTCGTGCTGTGGTGATAAAAAAGTTTTTCAAAGGTCATCTATTTTCCCCGGGCGCTATTTTCAGAAATTTGAAAAACCTCGGAGTAAAGCGGGATTTTATGTATCGATCCATCCGAAGGTACCGTGATACCTGCTCGTTGGATAACCGGAAGAGATCCGGTCGTACTCATACGGTGTGGACTGCACGAGTTGTTAAAGTGGTCAGGGAACGGATTAGACGAAAATCACAGCGCTCTGTACGTAAAATGGCTGAAGATCTGAATGTTTCGAGATCGTCAAAGCACAATATACTGCAAAATGACCTCGTATTCCAAGCTTTCAAGAAACGTAAGGTTCACGGAGTTTCGGAACCTTCCAAGCAGAAACGACCCGAAAGAGCAAGTCTGCTTTTGTGGCGGCACGGTGGGGAAAAATTTATCTTTTCCGACGAGTAGTTATTCGTCTTGCAACAATCCCACAATGTCCAGAACAACAGATTGTGGGCTTTCTCTTCGAGAACTGTTCCAGAGAGTGATAGGAATATTCCACGGTTCCAAAGTGCTCGGTTAGTGATGGTTTGGGGAGGAATTTGCAAGCGAGGCAAATTACCACTGGTTTTCATCGAAAAAGGCGTTAAAGTGAATGTCGTATATTATAAAACGGAAGTTTTGAAGCAAGTTGTCAAGCCATATGTACAAGAGGTGTTTGGAGATGATCACTATGTGTTTCAGCAGGATGGAGAATCTCGTTCAGGGCTGGTGCCGAAAAAATTTGACTGACTTTTTCGACAAGAAGGACCGGCCTCCCAGTTCACCAGATCTGAATCCCTTGGATTATTTCGTATGGTCATACATGCTGGCCAAGGTAAATGACCACAGGGCGTCTAATATGAACCAATTCAAAACCGTAATCAAACGAATTTGGGACGAAATGCTGATGGAAGTCGTGCGTGCTCCTGTGACGGCTTCGAAAAACATCTGGAGTTGGTCAAGACGGTTAAAGGCGGCGTTATTCCAAAACATATGCTGGAGTTGATCAGTATTATATTGCTATATAATGGGTAAAGTTATCAATAAAATCTGGATTATCGATTTGAAATAAGTAGAGTTTTATTTTGTATGAGAATATATTGGACACGGTGTAAGAAGTTGTTTGGTAAACTTCTCGACACTTTCACTTTACGCCATCCATACGTGGTTGAACAGTTATTTCGGTATATTTTTTCGAATTTCATTCACTTCCTACGCATGTCAATCGCATCCTTTACTTTCTATTTGGTCTTTCTGAGCTCCTGCTTCATCGTGGCCCAGTAAGTTTCGATTGGCCGTAGTTCAGGGAAGATTTATGTCCTTGAGGACAAAATGCACCGAATTAGTCACACACCACTCCAGCACGCTTTTAGAATAGTGGCATGAAGCTAAATCCGGTCAATAAAGTGGTTTTTCATTGTGCTGTTTCAAAAATGGCATAAGACTTTTTCGGAGGCATTCATTGATAAATAGCATGTCAAATGTGCTTTTTTGATGTGAATTTTGATTATTTTCTTCTTTTGGAAACGATCATCCACTTTGCATTTATCTTTTCAGGTGTGGAACTCCTGTCCTGGCATTTGTTGGCGGTCAGCTTTGCCGTTTATTTCGTCACAGCTACTGTACCTGGTTATGGTGAATCCTTAGTATTCAACATGCATGTAGTAGTGCAAACTCTTTTTTGCTCTCATATAATAGTATTGGAGCATCATGAAGAAAACGGTCATGATTGCCAGTGATTTTAGTTTTTCTTTGTGGATTACAGTACATCCATTCAATTATTCCCTACAATATTCACATTTTTATAAAAGCATAAAGCTCCAAAATAAGAATCATTTTTAAACGTTAAGGGAGTCTGGGGCATAATTAGCAAGCCAAATATTAAGTCATCCATCTAGTTCAATACAAATATTGGTGCTTTTTAAACGTTAATGTCCAGTTCTTATTCCAATCATAAACTATCGAAGGGTTCGATTCCCGGTCTGGTCTAGGAATTTTTCGTTAAGGAAAATTTCTCGACTCCCTGGGCATAGCGTATGATTGTACTTGCCACACAATCATACTAATGCAAAAAAAATGGTACCTGGCATCGAAAGCTCTCAATTAATAACTGTGAAAGTGCATCTAGAACACTAAGTTGATAGCAAGCAATAAGCTAATTGTGAAAGCAATAAACTTGAAATGCTAAAGAAGAAAAGAAGAAACTATCGAATGAGTCCTGTACCCTGTCGATCGCCTAAAGGTGTTTTTTTTTGTCGAACACATAAGGCTTTGTGCACAAATTACGTAACGCATGAAGGGGGGGGAGGGGGTTGAACAACCGTTACTTATTGTGACATATGGGGAGGGGGGTTTTTAAAATCGTTACGTAACAAAATAACTAATTGGTATGTATGTATGTATGGTAGCCACCATCCCCTCTAGTCCTTGGCTTGGATGCAGCTCCACTTAACAGCAAGATCAAATTGGGCCACCGATCTGAATTCGCACTATCGCTGTATGAAGGGCCAAAAACGGAGGGTGGACCCGTAAGCAGAGACACTTACACGAAATCCACGGGAAATTAAGAATCTCCTTCCAACGATATGATCCAACAAATCGAATAACACAATTCGCAATACTCATTAAGCTTTCTACAGGATGGCTTGTTAAGAAGGGCGCGTCACTCTCCCTGAAACTGTTGGAGTAGAACTCGCAGCACCACACTCGAATCGGTAGGATAAGAAATGATACTGTTTGTTCCCTCCTAGACTCAGGCAGTCAATCAAACCATCGTCCAGTTTCAGCTTGAATGATACCCTGGTGCTCCTCCCAACCCAGTATTTATTATATTTATATAAATATAGATGTAATGTAATAATAATATGTTATATATGATTATATAGTAGAGCAAAAATTATATAAGGATATTTAGTTAAATTAATGTAATAGTTGGAGTTCACGAGCCTATGATAACCATGTTAAACTAAATTAATTAACCTGCTGAAATAATAATATTAAGGCAGTAATAATAATATGCAGCTTCGTACCACTTTGTATCACTGATGGGTGACTGTATCTCTGGAATGTGAAGGTCATCTTGTTATTCATTGAGGTATAAATATCAATAAAGCATTCAATTGTATATAAAACCATAATATTATATTATTACGTATTTAATCATGACATATAGATATATAACCTTCTGGAATGAAGAGCATTTATTAATTTTGATTATTATTTGATATAATTTAATAAAATAATTATACCGGCTGGATCACCAAACTGAAGCAATTAAAATTTTATCAATTATTTTATTACTTCTTCCATAATATTATATGTATGATATGCAATTAATAATGATGAACAGCTGTGTTCCTCTGAACCGCTCCAAATAGTAGTTGATGATCGTGTACTGAAATGTTAAGGTCATATTACGCCATTTATTGGAAAATATAATGAAGGAATTAAAGGTTGAGTGGTCGAGAGAGTCGTCAACATTTCTATTAATGAAAAAATGCTAGAGCTTGTAAAAAACATGCATCATATAATAAGGAGTGTATCGAAAAGTAGTTATAAACTTCCAAATAATAAAATAGGCATGAAAACATGGTTAAAATTAACATACTATTTCAGTTTATTATAGCTTAACATGTTTACAAAAGATCCAAACGGAAAAACTAGTCATCATGTTCATTTCTGTAGAATGCCCGTACCTTTGATTTGACACCTGCCATCAAATTCTGCACAGTGACCTTTGTTGCACTTCCTGGATGCCGCTGCCCATTTTTCTTAAAATCGGTCATGTTTTGGGACACTGTACCATCCTTCTTAAATATACGCTTGACTATTGCCCAATAGCGTTCGATCCGGTCGCAACTGGGGACAGTTTGGTGGGTTGATGTCTTTTTCTACGAACTTGATGTTATTCTCCGTCAGCCACTGTGAAGTGGATTTGGCGTAATGTGCCGATGCCAAATCTGGCCAGAAGAGAGAGGGGACTGGTGCTTTCTATACAATGGTAGCAACCTGTTCTTCAAACATTCCTTTTGATAAATCTCAGCATTTATAGTTCCTTTTGTATAGAAAATTGAAGAACGCAAGCCACATGTGCAAATAGCTTGCCAAATGAGCACCTTCTGACCGAATGTCTCCATCGCAACAGTCGTATCTGCGGTTGGCACACGTTCCCCAACAGATTTAGTATAAAACTGCGGCCCCGGTAGCGTTCTTGAATCTTCTTTAACGTATGTTTCGTCATCCATCAAAATGCACTGGTCGACATTGTCCAAAATGCAGCTGTACAGCTTTCGAGCCCTGGTTTTGGCACGAGACTTTTGTTCCGGAGTTTGTTTGGGCACTTTCTGCTTTTTGTACGTCTTCAAGTCATTCCTGCGCTTGATTCGTTGAATCGTTCCGATGCTGGTCCTGAACTTCTTGGCTAGATCGCGAGTAGAGGCAGATTTGTTCCGTTGAATATAATCCACAACTTTTTGGTCCAAATCGGGGTTGCTGGAGCCGGGTTTCCGGCCACTTCTTGGTAAATCCTTGAGGGAGCACTCCTTACCAAACTTTTCGATGATGCGTTTTACACTTGCCGGGTGAACATTTACTCTTTTCGCAATCTGGTTGTAAGTAACACCCTTTTCGGTGCACCAAGTGTGCAGAATTTTCTTTTTAGTCTCAAATTCAATTCGCGACATTTTGAATACAACTTTATCAACGGAAATGAATGAACCGAATAATCATTTTTGACATGTAAACAAAGCAAATGGCGCTTACACGCTAAAAATATATACAGTAGTTTATGCGTAATAACGCATCGAATGTTTATAACTACTTTTCGATACACTCCTTAACACATACTAGTATCTACACATCTATATATACATCCATTGCTACTTTCGAGAAGGCCACTCCGACGGTGCTGTAGGGATACAGCTGAAAATTGATCCCCATTCTTACTGATGCTTCTACCAGAAGATGATCATCCTATAACCGCAAGACCTCTCTCTAAACTGAATGGTACCTGAGAGAAATTTACCTTTCTGGCGTAATACATGTAATGAAATATACAGAATTAGGCTATGAATAAACAATGTCCTATAAGATAAAATATATAGTGAGGGTATATTGTAATATGAATTGAAAATTACATGTGTGCCGACTGCTGTTTTGTTGCAATTGTAGACAAACTTGCGCATCCATTATGAACCAGAAAATTTAGGCAATGTATGACTCGCCATGAAAAAAAGAATTTTAAATTTTAAATTATTTTGTAATACCTGACGACCTGGAAGACCTGAAAGATATGAGAATGGAAAATTATGATATGATGTACCGGTCGCACCCCTCACTTCGCTATTGTCGGATTGACAACATTGCCCAGGCTACGCCAACCAGCGTCTCCATGTTTCAGCTGGCAGTCTTTTGTGATCATATGACTCGTGGAGGCGTGAGGTAGGAACTTGTGAGGACCAGAGGTCGGTCGCACCCTCCTGCCAAGTTGTCAACTCACTCATTTGAAGCCCTTACGTAACAAAATAACTAATTTGAAAAAAAAGTGTATAACCAATTTGCATCAATTAAATTTCCTGTGTGCCAAGCAAAGTAGCAAGTAGCAAGTAGAAAAGCCTGTTGAGATGGCGGATTCATCCGTGCCTTGCCCTACCCCGCAGTGGGATGTTAAGCAATAGTAACGTTCTTGGTTCTAGTACTACTTTACCCATGCCCGTTCGCTCAATTTTCAATACTTCTATGCTATTTCCAACCTACCGTACACTGACGGGACTTTTAAACACTTTCTCTTCGTATCTTTCATTGTAGCAAACATTACTGTCCACTCTTGGTGACTCATGGTGATGAGCGAACATCTCCTTCTACATCAAGTAGAAAAGGGTTAATTTATACTAGTTGAGAACTATGTTTGAAAATTCTGGGAAAACCCCACTTCCAATACGTCAAATGAAAGGTTGCAATCTATATTTTGAAGAAAAAAATTCAAACTGGAGCCAAAACTTTGTTTTTGTATTATTAATGACGTTTGCCATAACTGGTACACTGCACCAATTATCGCCATAGTTTGAAATTTTGGTTCCTTCCATGGCCAATCGCATGTGTTTCTTATGGGAGTTGTCATAATAGAAACACATTTATGGCCAAGTGGTGCATCTTAAATTTTCTTGATTTCCGACAAAATTCTAAAGCTTCGATAAATGGAAACGTACACTGACAATTAATTTTCGTGGATAAGCTTTCACTCGTTTCGTAAACATGGATTATGTACATAGAACAAATGCCTCGTAAATTAAATGAAACATTCATCTTGCTTGTCTTCTAACAAAACGCTACATTACACCTTTTTTGTACAATGCACAAAATCAATTTCGTGATTAGAGCAGAGTAACTCCTCGTGGTTGCCTTTTTTAAATATATTTTGAGCCGATAAAGTAAAATTGTCAGCCGCCCATGCAACCACACAAGAGCCGTTTCTTTTTTATTGGTAACAAATTACTCGTAGCTATTTGTATTGTTTTAGTAGAATGAACGAATGTTCTTTTTGTGTTAACAAATGCTTTGTGATTTTTACACTTGCGCGTGTGGCTTTTGATACGAAGAAAGCTTTGTAGAAAGTAAAATTAGTTTCGTCGCGGAAAACAACGAATAGATTTGTTAGTCCTACCTGCGATCGTAATATAAACGAAAATTAATTTTCAGTGTGCTATTTAAATGTGATCTTCTAAACGAAAGGTATCTTATGACGAATTGCATCACCAATTGACTTAACTTTTTATAAATCGTACATCTACATGCTGAGAAATATGTTGTTCTGAATAGATTCAACCAAATTCATTGTTGAAATAATATTTATTTATTCAAACAACAGCGATTAATTTTTGAACCAACAACAATTTTGTTTTTTTTTCTAAAAGCATTGCAAAGGAGGTTTCTAATGAAAACAAAAAGTATTTATTGTTGAATGAAAAAATAAGCTTTGTTGATACAATGCACCTTTGCATTGATTCAACCAAACCGGTTGAATTGAAAAAAATATAGTTTTTTTTTATATTAGAACCATTGAAATAATAAGAAATTTTGTTGAATTTTTTGATGATTGTTGATTCTACCAAATTATTTTGTTGAATCAATAATGATTTCTGTTAGAAATATTAATTGACTAACAATATGAGATTCGATACAAAATTTTATTGTTTCAAATATATGATTGCATTGAACTAATACAATGTGTGCTTTGATTATTGTGCAATAGTGCACAAGAAATTTTGATTCTAATCATTGCGTTCAATCACCCAATATTCCTCTGCATGTAGCCTACATCAAATGAACTTGTTGCTGGATCAAACGAAAACTCTGAATAGTACCTATATAAAAAAATATAAATAATAATAATTAGATTATGATAATTGCAATAGGTCAATATTATGCATTGCATAAATACTGTCGATTTAAGTGATATGAATAACACTTTTTGTGATACTTTAAATAATTTAAAGACATTTGAATAAACTTGTTGCACTAATATTTGTAACAGTCCTAAGAACATCCATTAACCTGAATAAATGCAGTACAATGAGTTCAATGTTTTTCGTAATCTTTATATAAACTCTAAGATACTTAAATGATGTTTGCAATCTTTACTAATTTCAAGTATATTAGAATTAAACATAAAAACAACAACATAACAGTTTTTGTGATGATTTTATCACAAATTGAGAAAAAGGGGGGGGGCGGTCCGTGAGTGTTACGTAATTAAAGGGGGGAGTCTGGTCTCGCGTTACTTATTGTTACATAGGGGGAGGGGTCCAAAATCCCGATTTTTGCGTTACGTAATTTGTGCACAAAGCCTAAGGGTTAACATGGAACTATGAGCCTGTGAAAAAACGCATCAAGTTTCGTTTTTCCCGCAGAGATATATCCATAACGAAAAAGGGGGATCAAGTCAACCCAGACTCATCTACCCCTGGCTCTTGCTTCCAAGGAAAAGGAAGGGAATGAAGGCTGTTTACCTTTTCTTTCAAAACAACAAACAAATCAACAAGCAATTGCAAAGCAAATCAAAAACACACTCACCATCGGATTCGGAAGTATGATCGGGATGGGACCAGGTATATGAACGTAAATCGGAAGATTCGCAGATTCTTCTACGGAACTTATTTTTCGATGAAATTCAGCATCATTTGACGGTGAAGTATTCCACGGGTTTGCGAATGTCAAAGATAAGGGATCAACAGCACTTCTTATCATTTTTTAGCCCGTTCACGCAAAAAAGTCGCTTTTCTTCTCTTAGTAAGACGCGGCATTTCTTACTTCGTTAATCAAAACTTTTATCAGTCCAGCACACTCGCGAAAACAGTTGCTGACAATACTGCGCTTTGCTACGCTACGCACAGCTGAGTGTAAATTAGAAAAAGCAAAACGCGCAGTTTTGAGACCGGCTGCTGAATTTTTGCACCATTCTCGTTAATTAAACAGATTTTTCGTCCACTGTTTTCAAGAGCGTGAAGATAATTAATCTTTCAGTGAAAGTAAATAGTGTTCAGGTGGCTACGGGAATTGGAAATACAGTTTTTTATGAGAAAATAATAGGCAGATCCTGGCTTTTATAAGGTAAACAAAGAAGACGAAAAATTACCTGCTCTGTGGAAATGAGCACTAGTTGATCAATTCAGAGTGTTTTCAGTGAAATTTATTTATTTGTCGTCAATCGAGTTTGTAGACCGTTTTGTTTCATAGTTTATCTTATACGCTAAATTTTTTTAACTCTAAATTTGGTTTAATACAATGTAGTGTGCATTGGTATTTACCAATAATATATATAAAGACTTCCTAGTTATTACTGTGCGCGGAAATATTGTTTTAATTTTGTTTTGGACATTGTAAAATCAATACTATGGCAATGTTTATTGTAAATAGTCATCATTTGATCAATGGGTCCAAATTTTCCGTAGTTCGTACGGTGGTAATTTGTTGCAAATAACTGTCGGTGCCTTAAATAACGTGTTGGTGTGTAGAAGTTTAGTTTTGATAATAGTTCCATCGAGTCAATTCTGTGTGAGACAATGTTGTTTATAAATGAAACCATCGCAAATTCTCGACGCTCTTTCAGTGTTTGAATGTTGATTAGCATACATCGAGCTTCATACAAAGGTAAAGGAAATACTGTCCAACCTAACTTACGGAGTGCGTATAATAAAAACTGTTTTTGCACAGATTCTATTTTGTTTTCATGTGTAATTGAAAATGGGGACCAAACTATGCTACAATATTCAAGTATTGATCTGACATAAGCCACGTACAGTGTTTTTATTGTGTATGAATCACGGAAATTATAACAAAACTGTTTTATAAAGCCTAGCATATAACTGGCTCTGTTTATAATTGTGTTATAAATGAACAATAAACGAAAGTTTAGTGTCTAACATAATACCTAAGTCCCTGACTACATCACACCTTTCAACGTTCAGGTTTCCTAAAGTTATTACTAAATTAGGTATGTCTCGTTTTCTTGTAAATGTAATCAAGTTACATATTTTTACATTTAGTTCTAGGAGGCTTTTGTTACACCATGTGTGGAATATTTGTATCTCATTTTTGAATATGTCACAGTCTTCACCGTTTTTTATTTCTAAAAAAAATTTCATGTCGTCAGCATACATTACAAAAATTTTAGTTTCTTCAGTAAAAAAGATATGTCATTCACAAATAAAATAAAAAGAAGCGGTCCTAAATGAGATCCTTTGTGGTACTCCTGAACTAGCATGAATAGAAGTCGATTTTTCTCCGTTGAATCTAACAATTTGTTCACGGTTGGTCAAATATGATTCAAGCCATTTGATTAGTTTAGGTTGTATTCCCAACTTTTGTAATTTAAAAAGAAGCATGGGTATGTCGACGCGGTCAAAAGCTTGCTAAAAATCCGTGTACAAAACTACTACATGACTTCCGTTTTCCATTGCTTCCAGAGAATAATTCACAAATTCGAGTAAATTAGTGGTTGCCGAACGGCCTTTGAAAAATCCGTGCTGTGAGGTAGTTATTCTATTTTTTATTTGGTTAAATAGTTTTTCATTTATGATCGCCTCAAAAAGTTTTGGGATACAAGAAATAAGGGCTATACCACGATAATTGCTGACATCAGATTTTTTACCAGATTTGAAAATCAAGTACTAGGAATGACTTTTTCCATATTTTTGGGAAGTCTCCGATTCCAGTGACATATTGAAAATCCAAAACAACGGAGCTGTAAGCTCAGTGGCCAAAGTTTTCATAAAACAGGAGAGGACTCCATCAAGTCCCGAACCTTTAGATGCGTCCAAATTTTTTAATGCATCCAATATGTCATGCACATTGATTTTACTAATGTTAATGTCAGTTGGAAATTCAGGTTGAAAACTAAAGTATTCACGATCGCGATGTGGTTTTGAATATGTTGTGTAGTTTTTTTTGAAAAAAGTTCGCAAATAAATTGCATATCTCTTCCGAGTTATTACCTTCACTAATCATCAAGGTACATTTTAGATGGAAAATTGTCACTTTTCAGTTTGGTCTTGACATAGTTAAAAAAGTTTTTTGGACAGGATTTAATTTCTTGCTCAATTTTAAAATTATACTGCTCGAATGCTATACTCATCGCCAAATTGAGTCGATTGCAGATATCCACATAGTTTTCCATATTTTTTGATTATTATTATTTCTATAGATTTTATGTGCCTTCTGTTTACGATTTTTTAAGTTTCTTATTTCCTTGTTGAACCAAACCGGATTTTTGAAGTAATTTGACGCCTTCTTCTTTTGACCGGCACTTCTTCATGTATTATTTTAAACAGCTTTTTGTAGAATACTTCAGTAGCATTTTCCACATTTTCTTCAATCCTTAACAATGCTTTTGCCAATCAATATTATGTAGTTTATTTCTAATGTTGTCATAATTTGCTGATTGATAATCAAATATTTCTCGAATTCATTGTCTACAATTGTTTCACAGTTATGCACTAAACAGACAATACTCGACTGCAGTGTGAAATGCTTCATTTCTCCATATTGGCGATAATGATTCATTTACATAAAAGTCATCGTAAATGTTTGTCAACAGCAAGTCCAAATAGCAATTTTGCTGATTTTTAACATGGTTAATTTGATTTAGTCCTAAATTTGCAATTTGTCAAACAAAAAAGTCTAAAAGACTGGAAGTAATATGAATTCAGTTATCCATGTCTGGAATGAAGTCAATATTTCGTTGGTTAAAATCACCATAAATATGTAGTTTAACTTCTGGTGGTGAGCTAGACATAATTTCTTCAACAACACCGAAAAACTTATCGTATATGTCTTTACGGGCATTGTTTGGAGGAAAGTAAACTGAAACAAAAATATGTGTTTCACCTGCGACTTGAGCTTTTACCCACACGTGTTCAAATTCTTTAAATTTAGGTGTAACTATGATTTCAGAGTTGAAAACGTTTGAAACAGCGACTAGAACTCCACCTCCTGACTTCTTTTCCGACCATTGATAATTACGGTCATCACGATAGACATTAAATCTATTACCAAAGACCTCCACGCTTCCTACACCTTCATCCCAGCTAGTTTCATTTGCAAGAATCACTGTGTAAGAACAACTTAAAATCTTTTTCTGAATTTCGTGTGTTTCTCATTCTATTAAAATTCTGACAATATACTAAGATTTCACACGCTGATTGTAAAATAACATTAGAATCGTTTGTATTAAAACTATTTACCATTTCTGTTTGCTGTCCTGGGTTCGTCAAGTCTGAAAGAATGTCTGGATCCGTTACCTCCGCAGTAATTTCGTCGTCATATCCTTTGTCTACGAAGTTCGTCAGTTGCGTCGAAAACACGAATGCTGAATATGGCATGCCTCACAAGCTGTCGAAGGGCATGAAGAACATCCGGGAGAATTCCAGATGGGTTGCCTGGCGGGAGTAGATCGTGGTAATCCGTCATGCACCGAGTGGGGATTCAGAATTCCTCCTCTCTGGAACTGTATTGGCCGGTGGGTAGCAGAAAAGTAGGGGCGTCAAACGCGGAATGCTGTGGTGGTTTGGAAAATCTCTCCTTGCTGTTGCAAGAAGTATTCTATCCGGTGTCAAAAAGCTGTTACCGCCTGATGGATCGATTATTTGAACTTCATTTATAGAATTCAGCTCATATTCTTCCACCGATTCCGGAGAGCAGTTTACTACTTTTGATTCGATGGTCAATATGCTCGCTGGTCAATATGCTGATCAATAAAGATTTCAGCTCATCCAATATATCTATTGCTAACGGTTATTGATTGATATTATAATATTGATTGATATTATAATTAACTGTAACGATCTTATAATAAACTGTAACGATCTGTAATGTTGTAGATTTTGTACATAATTTATTAGCCGTAATTTAGTTCCTTAGTGTAGGCTAGGCGAAAGCGTCAGCATTTTTGCCACCCATCTCCTCAGACGGGCCCATTTAATTTTATGGTTAAGGTGGGAAAGGGACAGTCGCAGCACTACACGATCCAAAATACCTATCGTGTTGTTAGATTCACGATAGTACACGAAAGGATTCGGGAAATGTTAAACTTCCGGTTTATTCGAGTCTGAAACTACCTTTTTCTGAGGATTCACGGTCTCGATCATTTCGTCCGTGACCTTATACCGATCTGGAAGTGTTCGCGTTTGTTCGTAGTCGTTTTGGTTAGTTGAAGTAGGTTATTTAAAGTGATGTCAAGTGTTAAGATTAATTAAGTTCTTTGTTCAAATAGCTAGATATTTAATTAAGTGTGCGTCGAATAAATTGTGTGCGATATAGTAGTTAGGCTACCAACCCCAGGTAAATTAACGTGCTCAAACGTGCTGTCCATGTGTCTGCTTGTGCACTATTCACTGTGTTGTTGTAGTCTGCTTTCGATAATTCGCAGCAATAATTCCGCACCCAAGCGCGGTCAACCTTCTCCCCCAACGGACGGAAGGTTCCCGGCATCCACCAACCGGCCGGAAGCGGACAGATACGTCACCACATCTGTCCGAGGAGAATCGGGGATTCTCCACGTAGATAGCGTCCATGCGCCGGCCCGTCAACTGCCGGCTAGGCCGAGTAACCGCCATCGAACCGGCGTAAGAATGGCCATTGTACATCGCCATTGACAAGGAGAAAGGCGCCAGTGCGTTAACCTGTTGATAGGTCATCGACAGCGCCTATAGACGCAGCAAGTAGGTGATCGACCCTCCCAACAGATCTGGTGAGTCAACCTTTTTTGATTGAGTGTGGCGTCCGGCGAGGGCGCCAGAGAGTAGTTTTTTTGCCAGTTGTTTAACTGAGGAGCCATGCGCTAAACTTCCGAGGTCCGTGTCACTATCCGGACTCGTGAGCGGAAATACCACCCGCCTAAAATGCGCGCATGCCGGCGTCGGTGGTGTAGTGGTAAGCGTGACTAGCACCCCAGTGGGTCTGGATTCAATCCCAGTCGACGTCGGTGGTTTTTCTGAGGCGAAAAATCTTGGTCACGTCTTCCTTCGGAAGGGTAGTAAAGCCGTTGGTCCCGGTTCATAGTCATGAGTCGTTAGGTAGGGTCCAGGTGGTGGAGTCGTCTCTCTGGCGTCGGTGGTTGTCACCATGTGAGGAAATAGGCCGACGGAAAATAAAAACAAGTAAAAAAATAAAATAAAATGCGCGCATAAATGCGATTCTAATTAGAAGTTGCAATCAGGAGCGCAGACCGGTTTGGAGCTGAGTCGCCGAGATTTAGTGACGTAGGAAACAGAATAGAGCACATGAGTACGTGGTAGACAGTTAGGGAGAGAAAAGACGCACACACGTAGGAGACAATAAGAACACATAAAATGAGAGAATAAACATGTAGTAGTTTTGTTGAAATCCGTCTAGTTTGTTTAATAAATGTTACTGTTGCCAAAATGTTCATAGGGTTAATTAATTCAAATGTTTGACATCATCTCGCGTTCTCCGTATTAGTTTCTCTTGTTCCGTCCTCTCTATGAGTGTTTATGTTGAGTGGAAGAGCGTACTTCCAGCTCGGGGTGACGTCTAGTGGCAGATGGCGGAACTAGGAGGTTTAGGTATAGCGTACTCTCGTTTCGGATTCTCTGAGTGACTATCGTGTTTTATGATTTCATGAAGGTGATAGGGTTGTCCCATTTTGGGTCGTTTAGAGTACCAGTCGGCTGTTTCGATCCATAAAACTTTAGGAAATTAATGGACTCGCCCTGAGGAGAGTCTTAACCGGGCTACTAAGAATTAGTGTGTGGTCTCCTTTATGGAGTGGCGCTTAAACCACACGCTTTAGAGTTGGATCGTAAGGGCTGGCTACAAAACAGTGTGAACTGATTAAATATTGTGTTCTGCTGTCCTATTAGCAGTATTGCAATGATTCATCTGCAGGTAAGTGGATTAATTTGGCATATTTTGTTGAGCAAACCCAAAGTGTGCATGTGTGGATGAGGAAGCCATCGCTCCTGCTTCATATAGGGATTCCATCGTGTATGTCCTTCAACATCTCCGTGTAGATTCTACCTAGCACGGCTGTTGGCAACAGTTTGCTGCCATTCATCGCTGTTTGGATAGTTTTGAACCTTGTATTTATGTAATTCAGCTCTTGCCTTAACTTTCTGGATGTAACTTAACGTCCACCAACCATGTGGCAACATCACGAGTTGAAAAATTGTGATTCCGGATAAAACTATCTTCGTCTCCCTTCAGCTTCCAACATCCAGCTCCCAGTTTCCTTCCTTCTAAATACTCTTGCGACGGTTGGATTACAGATTTGCAGCATTTTTCCCAAATCACGATGGGACAGCACCGGATTTATTCACGCGTATTCACTTGACTCACTTCTATCTTGTCCGCAACAAACTACACAGCTACACAATTCACAGGATGCAAACAATACACTCTTCAAAGAGGAACTGTTCCATATTTGATTATTTTCTGTCCAGTGAGAAAATAGTTACAACTAGTGGTAATTGTAATTAATAATTTCGAGTTCGCCCTTTATCACAAGGAGAAACGATTTATCATGAGATTTCAGGTCTTGTAATTTTGTCTAAATCTAGAATCTTATGGCGCGCACATGTTTTATTGCAATATTTCAAATAGAATGTCCAGTCTACAATTTCTTTGTTTTGTAAATTTCAAGTAGATTAGTTAGATATTTAGGAAATAAATTGTATAAATTTATTTCCTAAATATCTAACTAGTCTACTTGAAATTTACAAAACAAAGCATATTGAAATATTGCAATAAAACATGTAAGCGCGCCATAAGATTCTGCAGATTTAACTTATGGATGAAACAGGTTGTCCGAATATTATCCGTGCAACTTAATGGTGTTAAAACTACACAGAAAAAAATTTTAACAGGTGCGTAAAATCTCTCCAATGTTTAATTCCAAGCCAGAGGAGTGTAAACAACGACATTGTTTTCAATATTTCATGAGCCATTCAACAAAGTCTGCAATCTTTCATACAACAGAATCCCACTATTTTCTGCCAAAGCTAGCATTTCCTTTATGTGCATTAGATAGCGGAAAATTGCAAATGTTTAATTTTTTATCTGTGTATCTCTTATTGTTGGATTAAAAAATCATTATGCAATGTTTGTTATAGCAATATGTTTGCAAAATAATAAGTTTTATTTGTTCATTTTAAAACGGCCACCTTTTGCTGAAATGTCTCGCCTTCAAACGTTTCGGGAAGTTATCCACGATGACCGTGAGTTCTTCGAGAGATATTTGTTCCCAAACCTTTGAAGGAAACGATTTTAAATGTTCTATGTGGTGTTCTGCAGGCTTTGACTCCAAGATGGACCATACAGAATAGTCCATCAGATTCTAATCCGGTTAGTTAGAAGGTTATTCATCTTTCGTTAAGAAGCTTGGGAAAATGCGTCCGGAGATACTATAAGTTTTTTTTTTTTTTTGCTCCATGAGCTGGCGCCCAGTCATTTTGAAATATCCATTCATTTTTGCCAAAATGTTGCAATGCCCACGCGGCTACTCAATTTTCAATCAAAATTTGGTCGACTTAAACTTGACGCAATCTTTTTCGTGCATTAAAAAATCAGAGTATCAGCTCCTCATTTTGAAGATGTGCGCGTAGCACCGTGGACTTTATTTTGATTTTGAGATTACTACTTCAGTTATCAAATGTCGTGAAGGAAGAGAAGCAACGCATCAAAATTTTTAACGTGCATGGCGAAAATCCAAATCACTTCCACGCCAAGATATCCCAAGGATGCTGGGAGTGGATAGAGTCGAAAAACAAGCTGGGCGGTCGACTTACAAGAAAGTGGTGACTCCAAACTCACGACGATAAACTACCAACGACGTCTGCCACAGCACGACCTCGAAAAATGTACACGGCTATGCCGACGAAGTTTTTTTGCGAGGTACAAGACGATGAAACTTACGTCAAGGCAGACTTTAAACAGCTTCCTGGACAGAAATTTCATACGGCAACCGAGACGGGGAAAGGTGACAGATATTTTCAAGCACATTAAACTGTCACAAGTTCGCGAAGAAATATCTCGGTGTGGCAGGCCATCTGTACCTAGTGGCTTGAAGAGCAACGTTTACATTGTGACCGGACCCACAACCAGGAAATTTATCTGAGCGAGTGCCTACAAAAATGTCTACTGCCTTCTTCCTGAAGCGACACAATTGTTCCGTTCTATGTTGGCTGGATTTGGCATCTTGCCATTACGGAAAAAAAACCATGAAGTGGTATGCTGCCAACAACGTTCAAGTGGTGCCCAAGGACAAGAACCCTCCCAACACGCCAGAGTTCCACCAACCCAACAATATTGGGCCCTCGTCAAGCGAAACCTTAAGAAGACTCAAAAAGCTATTGTGAGCGAGAAACAGTTCAAGGCAAACTGGCGTTCTGCGGCGAATAAAGTGGACAAAGAGACTGTACAAAATCTTATGGTATGTGTTAAACGATAGACCTGGCAATTATGTATTAACTGAACTTGAGAAAGAAAAAGAATTTGACTTATTAATAAAAACATTGATCAACTCACACACATTAGTGTTTGACCAAATTTTGATCGGAAAACTTTTATTACAAGGGTACTTATCATAGCAACATTGATTAAAATTCTTTCTATCGCTAGGCACAAAAAGCTACCTGTTTGAGCTGAAATTAAATCACAGATTTTGCAGAGAACTATGAAATAATTATACTACTTTGTAACTTTGTACTTTGTAAACCATCAACATGGAAGCCGAAAGAAGGGAAAAAATTGTGCACAGTTATTTGGAAAATCCATGATCTGCATCTAGGCTAGCTAAACAGCTAAAATTGCCCAGAAATACCGCATGGTGCGTTATCAAACGGTATAAGGAAACATTGACGACGATTCGGAAGCCTCAAGCCAATCGTCGGAGTGGAACTGTCGACCGGAAACTGCGTGGTAAGATTTTGAACACGATTAAGAGGAATCCCAATCTGTCGGACCGTGATTTGGCCAGAAAATTCGGTGCTGCCCATAATACCGATGAGGAGAACTCGACTCTGGGAAGGAATCAAGTCGTCGTATCGAGCTAGCAAACAGCCAAATCGGACCATAAAACAGAATAGTGTGGCTAAAATCCGTGCTCGGAAGCTATACGACCAGGTGCTGACCAAGTTCGACGGGTGTCTTCTGATGGACGATGAAACCTATGTCAAGGCTGACTTCGGCAAATCCAGGTCGAAATTTTACTTGGCAACGACCCTGGGGATTTTTCCAGCCAAATTTAAATTTGTTTTTGCCGACAAATTTGCACGAAAATTCATGATTTGGTAGGGCATTTGCAGCTGTGGGAAAAACGAAAGTTTTCGTTACAAATAAGACAATGACGTCGGAACTATACCAAAAAAAATGTCTCTAAAAACGTAATTTTGCCGTTCATCTCGATCCCACGACCATTCCGTAATATTTTGGCCAGATTTGGCAAGCTGTCATTACAGCAAAGTCGTTCAAGAATGGTATGCGGAGAAAGGGTCAAGGTTGTCCTGAAAACCTAACCCACCCAACTGCCCCCAGTTCCGCCCTATTGAGAAATACTGGGCAATCATGATGAGGAGACGTCAAGGCAAAGGAAAGTGTTGTCACAGACATCAATGCAGATGAAGACCTGGTGGAATAAGATAGCTAAAACGTATGGACGAAGAAGATGTGCGCCGCCTAATGAGCCGTGTTACAGGAGAAAATTCGAGAATTCCTTTGAAACCGTGACGAATAATTTTATCCGTATTTTTTCTCTAAAATTATGAAGAAAACGCTACATTTGTATAAAAAGATCTTGAATCTGATCAATAAATAACTGAAATACAGGCCATTGTTTTTGTTCAAAATCTATCTGGAAGCAAGCTTTAATAAAAAATATTTCCAATATATTGTTGTCAATTTCGCTGATTATCATTCCACCTTGAAACCAATATGTTGGTGTTCAATAAGTAAAATATAGACGTTACTTGTAGTACTCTGCATAGCTAATCGGGGCGACGTTCTGTTTCGCTTTAGAGCGATTGTCACGTGTGGATTATTTTGGTCTTCATGTAAAACTATAATATGACACTACATGTGATGTACACATTGAGCAACATGCAATTTATAACTCGTAAAGGGTGATACGGTCAAAATTTGGTCAAGGGAAAACGCGTGTAAATCGGTGAAATCGTTTATTTAAAAAATCAAATTAAATTTCTTTTTCAAGTTCAATTAGTATAAAATTCAGGAAAAATATTCAGTTAGGCTTCCGCTTTTCCAAACCCGAATTGCCGGGCCTTACGCTTGACCCCTGCCATCAGATTTTGTACAGCCACCTTGTCCACCTTCTTCGCCGCAGAAAGCCAGTTTGCCTTGAACTGCTGCTCGTCCTTAGCAGTTTTTTGGTCTTCTTTAGGTTCCGCTTGGACAATAGCCCAGTATTTCTCAATTGGGCGGAGCTCTGGCGTGTTGGGAGGGTTCTTGTCCTTGGGAACCACCTGCACGTTGTTGGCGGCGTACCACTCCATGGCCTTTTTACCGTAATGGCAAGATGCCAAATCCGGCCAAAACAGTACGGAACAACCGTGTTTCTTCAGGAAAGGCAGCAGACGTTTATTCAAACACTCTTTCACGTAAATTTCTTAGGTTGACAGTCCCGGAAGCTATGAAAATGCATGCTTTCAAGCCATCAGGTACAGATGGCTTGCCAAACCAGATATTTCTTTGCGAACTTTGACAGTTTCCGTGTGCTTGAAAATATCTGCTACCTTTCCCTTCCTTTTGCCGTATAAAACTCCTGTCCCGGAAGCTGCTTGTAGTCGGCTTTGACGTAGGTTTCGTCGTCCATTACCACGCAGTCAAACTTCGTCAGCATCGTCGTGTACAGCCTCCGGGATCGCGCTTTGGCCGTCGTATTTTGTTTATCATCGCGATTTGGAGTCACTACCTTCTTGTAAGTCGATAGTCCGGCTCGTTTTTGGCTCGATGCACGGTTGTAGACGATACACCCAGCTTATTTGCGGCATCTCGGAGAGATAGGTTAGGTTTCGCTTGAAACTACCGGCAACTCTCTTGTCGTCTCAGCGGCTTCCGGTTTTCGATTTCCCCCGATCCAGACTTCCTGGCTGTCGACAAACGTTCCTCAAACACTTTAATTACATTTGTATCGGTTGATTTGGCAACTTTTAGCGATTTTGCCAACTTTGCGTGCGAGTAGCTTGGATTTTCGCGATGCGCGAGCAAAATTTTGATACGCTGCTTTTCTTGCTTGGACGGCATTTTGACAACTGAAGAGTGAATTCCAAAATCAAAATAGGAGCAACATTCTACACACACACACCTTCAAAAATGAGGGGTGTTCAGGTTTTTAAATGCAAAATTGAAAGAAACACGTCTTGTTGATATTGACCAAATTTGACTGTATCGTCCCTTTATACATCTCCTAAATATGTTCTTGTGTATATATTCATCTGCATGCCTCGTTGCACGTCGCTCAGTTTATGATTCATATATTGTGAATATCAAAACTCATACAGAACATTTGCTATAAATGTAAGCTTAGTCCAATGCTTACCTAATTTTTTTAAAATTAGAAAAATGTCATTCTCATTTTAACACCACTTTCGATCAATCAAGCACAAAAAAAAATCAATTCCAAAAGAACTCATGTAAATGGCGGCCTGGTTCGACAAAGAATTACTCGTACAAGGATAGATTACGACTTCAGTCCTCTGGATGCCGAGAAAATGGTTCACGTTGTGTTGCATCCTGCTGCAAAGAAGGCACCAGATGACAGAATCCGTTATATTTATATGTAGTGCTCCTATAAGATTAGTGAAACGTAAATTACGTTTATAACAAAATTTGAATTTGGTCATATAAATCGCGTATAGTGATTTAAGAGAACCGCTTCAACAGCCGTTCTCATACAGTTAATCCTAGGTTTGTCCCAAGAGCCTTGAAACGAGTTGAGTCCTGAGGCTTGGTAATCAGCTATGTTATCCTCTGTCTTGATTGGTTCAATCTTCAGGGATTCAGGTAAATGGTCACAAAGGAAGTGAAGTTTGACGTCGATATGTTTGGTGCGCTTCATCGCCAAAATTTTCGCCATGCAAAAAGATTTTACTCGAACAAAGATGCTACTATTTCTTGTGTGTATATCTTTTTATTGTATGGGTTAAAATTGATACAATTTTCGTTAAAACTAGTTTAGAGTTTGATATTTGCACAAATTTCAAAAATCTGCCAAGTGGTTATCGAGATGGCGTCCAAGCAAGAAGTGATTCGACAAAACATATGGGCGTGGCCGATATGCATCGTAATAAACGACGAAAGAAGATGGTCGACACATTTTCCAAGAAGCCCCCTAATTTGGAAGGAGATCTGTGGGTGCAACAATTTAAGCAAGCCGTAGATAACGACCGGCAACATCAACGGCCAAATATATAAAAAAGAATGCCTCCCAAAGCCGTCTCCTGGCCTTCCTGCGGTTCCACGAAATTGAAACTCTATTTTGGCCGGTTCTGGCATTCTGCAATTACACGAAACCGGCGATGGAGTGGTACGAAGTCAACAATGTTGGTTTTGTGCCAAAGAATGCAAATACGCCAAACTCACCAGAACTTCGCCCAATAGAAAAATTCTGAGCAATTACGATGGGCAAGGTTCGGAAAACAGGGAAGCTCTTCAAAAACGACAAGGATTTGAAGAAAGAGTGGAGGAAAGTGTGTAAGGAAGATGGCGCAAGTGTTGCACAGGATTTGATGGGTAGCGTTAAGTCCAAGGTGCGGGCATTTAGCCTGGGAGCAGGGGTTGAATAAACCAACTTTGAAAGAATATAACTAACATGTTTTTATGTATCAAAAATATCCGACTTTAAATGAATTTTTGGTGTTCATTTTTGTCTGTTGTATCACACAGGAAAAAAATTGTGTCTGCATGAATGCACAATTTGGCAGAGGAAAAAACCTTAACCAATCTCCATCTGTATTACATTCTTACAATAAATTCCGCATCCCAAGATAGCAGGAAATGGTTTACAACTTGATAACATCAATTACCCTTTTTTTTGGGTGCCCTTTATTATTGCAGATGGAAGCATAACTGATTGTTTTATTATCAGTGTTTACTACACCTCAAATAGGAAGTCGAGTGATATTTTACCTATTCTCTTTTTTACCACGAGGCAAGGAGTAGAGTTAGCTGATTATTAATTGTACTTGGGTAAAAACGTAGAAAATGACAATATGAAAGAACCATTTCAACCATCGGCGATGTTATGCGACTAAATCCTATTAGAGTTGAGTAAAGCAATCAAACTAAATTGAACTAAAAAAAAACACTTTTGAATCGATACAAAACCTCGGCTATCTATAGATTCCAGAATTGCCTACGGTTGGAAATCAGACCTCCGAATTGGCAGCTTGAAAAACACTATTCTAACACTTCACTTGATCACTTTTCACACAATAAAAAATTAGAAACTGAAATTCTATTTCAACGCCAGCACTAGTCAACGTGAGACAATTCTGCTCGACACTGAATAAGCTTTCGCTCTGAGTGGAATTTATAGGAATTCTAGCTCGCGTTTATTTGAAAAGACGTTAATTTTTTTACTAAATACTCTAAAAAAGTGATCAAGTGGACGTTAATGTAATTTTCCAATGACAACCATTCTATTTATATGCTCGTAACAGCTTTCTTTTTAAAGTGTCTTTTAAGTAAATTTTGACATTTTAGCTCTTCGAAATACCATCCAGTTTAGATGGGAAAAAGTCCACATCGCCCAAGACGCAGTAATACAGGTACTGTGCCTAAACGTTTTCAAAATTCCGTCTGTGGATTCCCTGATTCGGGGCTCAGCAAAATGTTATGTATGCCTCCGGCAAGTATTTGCCAAATACCTGAGTCCAACGAACCTGGTCAACATGCTCCTACGTTGGTTACGGGTGCCAACAACCGCAAACGGAAGCTAGAAGCGTGTGTCCGTCCATACCGTTTTTCAACGTTCAAGATTGTCAAGAGCATCTGGAGTAAGTAAGACGCAGAGCCAGCTTTCAGAGCGTTGGAGTTAACGTAATCTCATCGAGGAAGAAAGAACTGGCTTCTTTCGAAAAGCAAGACCGGATTTTAGCCGAACAACTTTTGGAAGAGCTCAGAATTCAAAGAAGCCGAACCGAAAAGGGGCAGAAAAAGCCGAATATATGAAGAAGCGTAGAGAACGTGAAATTCAAATAGGCGAGCTGTGATCGCGTTCTGGGGCTTTTAGTTGCAAGTCAATGGGTCGTGTTCAAGCCTAGGTAAATCAGAATGACGATTTGGAATCCGACGTCAGACCGATTAGTGAGCCATAGGGTCAACCTTGGCGTCAACCTGTTCCTGAATTATTTGCTGCTACTAATGCAAGGATTGAGGTCCTGTCCTAAGCTTTAAAAGCGTTGCAAGGTCGGAATATGAAAGAATTACCATCATTTTCTGGCCGTGGAAGCCCTGCTAGCCTCACCATTTTAAGATTAAATTTCGGATGGTGAGCAACTGACTCGAAATCCTGCGGAATCTGGATCAGGTAAAATAAAACAATATTGAATCGTTTCGGTTGGTACAGCAATGGCGTTGAAGAACATGAAAGCCGTAATTTACCTAATTAATCCTGAAATGATCTCGCATCTTGCTAAAAAAACTCTTTGGCTTAAGTAAGCACCAGGAAACCCTCTAGGATTTTTAAGTAAGCAGGTGTGGATCCGTCACAAAGCTATGTTGATGAGAGAAAATGAACTTGTTGATTTTGACGCATTTTCTCGGTGGTTAGAGGATGAGATGGAGAATCAGCTTGACAGCATCAGTACTGTGTCGTTCAGCAAGAGGCAAGTGATGGGCGCAAAGTCAAGGCCACCGGTTCTCAACATCAACTCCCGAGATGAAGACCAACATAGGAGGAAATGTCCTGTGTGTGGTTCCTCTGACCACAAGAGCCTCGCAAAATGTGGAAAATTTGTCAAATCATCTGTAGAGCAACGCCGTTCGATCGCAAGGAATTGTAAGGAAGGAGACCACCACCGTAGAAGATGTAAGTCGAATAGATCCTGTGCCATTTGTAAGAAGAATCACCATGAGCTTATGCATGCTGATGAAGCTCCAGGAAGTTTTTCCGTGAGTCCAAACAGGAACCAGCTTCTTCCAAGATTTGTGCAACGTCAAGTCGAGGAGTTCAAACACTCGGCTTCTTGTCTGCAAAGTTCGATTCTGTAGTGAGAGGAAAGTTCACCATGTCTTCGCTCTGTTCGATGAAGGTTCCTCTATCTCGATGATGGATGCTTCATTTGCTAAAAAAAGTTTAAAAAAAATCACGAACATTAATAATGCCGACTGTCAATTTGAACTTGGACAGAATAAGAAGCCTTTACCCGTTGCTGGATGAAGACAAGCTGAATACCATCAAGGACCTCGCACCGGTTCTGATGATTGGGTCAAACAATGCTGGTCTGATCGTTCAATTGAAGATGGTGCAGTACTCAATTCAAGGTTTGCAGCAACCCATTTTCGCAAAAATCTATCAGCAAATATTTGAGCATGCTTATACGCCGATCTACAATCCAGGTCGCTTTTGTCAAAATTGAGATCGTATTGCATGAAATTGTGACAACCAAGAAGTAGCAGGTTTGGGGTTAGCGGTTCAGGACCCTGGTTGTCTCCCGTTCCTGACATTCCCGCTTTCGTTTCCTCTGAGATTACTACTTTATTAATAAATTATGCCTACACTATTTTAAAATATTTCAACAAAGCTTCTTACCGTATCTTAGATACTGTTTCCTCGTAGGTTTTAAATCCGAATTACAGATAATACCTTTATTTGAAATTTGAAATATATTTCAAATGTCTGTAAAAATCTTCTCCATAGATAAAATGTCTGCTAAATGTCTGCATCTTTCAAAAAGTCTGTAACAAAAATAAAAAGATTACAAATTTACAAAAGTGTCCGTGAATATGGCATCCCTGTTGGTAAGGCAGAAATAGATTGCCTGTCAAACTGTCAGATTTAATGTAGCAATAAGTTGAGTAGGCAGCGCTACTGTACAAGATGATTTCAACGTAATCAAAAAAGAAATTTTTCACAACAAATTTGAATTGTTTTGGTCGAGCTTGAATGTCTGTCTGCGGTGCAATATTACTAATCGGCCATCTTTAAATTTAAACTACGTGTGACAAAAAAGTAATCTATTATAAGCAACGAGAAGCAGCATTTTTAAACGCATGTTTTTTTAATTTGAAAGGCAATCAATTTATAGCAAAATAACCAAGTAATCATATGAATATATTAAGCCTTTTTCGAATAATATACACATCGTATTAGAGCTAGAGGGAAAACGCAACATTACCAAAGACAACATTTCCCATATTTCAAAAATGACGAAGCTTACCTTTTGAAACTTGGACGGCATGGTTCCTAAATTCATCACGCTTTTCGAAAAAATAATTGTTGTAACGATTATTGCTTACTTTCCTCATATAACAAAATGACACCTATTGAAAAACCGGTACCAACAAGATATGAACTTATTGGTTACTTATCAACATCCCAGAAAATGTACTATTGTAGATTCAATTGGTTGCTATCTACTTTCTTCCTTCACACCATTCAGCAACTGCTACATTCTACCGAGATCAAACAAGCATCCATTTAAAATGAAAATGCCATGTCGGGTTTCCTACCCATCACTGTCAAAATCGTCAAGATCGAAACCGATAAAACTGCAGCATCTCGCGTACATCAACCATTCTCAAACACACACACAAACCCTAGGTTTAGCCATTTGCGTCGTCCTGCATAATCTGTGAGAACATCCCAGGCAGTGTCATAAATCTTCTCCGGCAGGAACCGCTAAGTAGGAACAGCGGCAGAAATGGTTCCGAACGGAGCGAGGTGCGAACAGAGACAGAGAGAGACACAGAGACCAGATGTAGTCATGACGACCGGGCCACTATGTGTTTACTACCGTTGCCGATAACCATAAAGGGTTGCGATCCAAACGAAGAAGGGTGTGTAGCAAAGCAAAGAAGCCAAGAAGTTGATGCATAACGTGCTTTTGATGCAATTTTTTATGCTGCCCTGCACCGCAAGTTTTGTATTTTGTTTTGCTATTGGCCTAGGTCTTCATCGCCATTGCCATCGCTGCCACGATGGTTTGGTTGCTGTTGTTGTTGTTCTATCGGGTTTTCTTTGAAGGAGGCTTCTAAAGAGAAAGAGACCGAGTAAGTAGGATGGCCAGATGCGGAGGTGGTTTGCGCAGGACATACCGGATCGAGACGTGTGTACTTGCTTTGAGGTAAGTGTCTAAGTCCGAGACTATGCCACAGTGTGTTGTTCTAGAGATGCCCTGACAGCCGAAGAAGAAGAGCTTATAAAGGGTTTGAGTGCGATAGTTAGCTCCAGTCAGTGTCGGATAGACCCCGGATCTAGTCACGGCCTAGGACTAACTCTTTTGTGAAATACGGTTCGAGTGGTTGTGAAAGAAAGAGTGCTAAAGGTAAGAGGGTTGATGGTATTATGGTGAATTAATTTGGTGAAGTGTTGATAACGTAAAATAATAGTGAAGAATATGTTTTTGTGCTAGAAAGAATATGATTGGATTTCGATTTAATGATGGGAGTTTAAGTGATGGACTAACAGTGCTATCACCATATGCAATCAAACATGTCAGAAATGTTCTAACTCATAATATAGAATTCCAATTAATGTTGGGAAAGTTGTCAGCCCTTAAATAGGATTCAAATAATTAAACGTGATGCTTTGGCGCAAACATGATTAGAAACATTAAAGTGAAATTAATGTCTCAATGTTGGAAACTAAATACACTTACAAAAAATACCTTTTTTAAAGCATTTTATCAATAAGTGAACAAAAATAATGTGTGATTGGGACAACCTTTTCTGCCAATATTACTTGTTGTTAATATATTTTAATTGTTACTATATTTGTATTCTCCGTGTGTGGTGTATCGATAATGATGTTGTTAATGCCAATTTGAATTTCTTACACAATGATGAATTTCAACAGACGCAAAAATCTCGTTCACTTGTAAGCCAAAGCAAGCGTAAACAACAAAATCGCATGCAATCTTTCATGCAACAGTCTAGATTTAAGCGTTATTTGGCTCATATTTAGGGGAAATCTCTCATTAACTTATGCCAAATCTAGCATTCCATTTATTTGCATACGATAACGCAGAAAATTACATTTATCTTTCAAACTGTGTTCTATTGATTCAACATCCTACCTAAATTTCATGTAAATTTCGGTGCCCTCCCTGAGACCGACACATTAGAGCGTACATCAATACATAACAATGAGTTTTTGACTAACTAACGAAAAACTAAGAAAAGGCTCAATCAACCGATCTAGACCGATATTTCCACTTATCAATATTTTAGAACGTATCAAAATTTAAAAAATATATTATCATTGAAATCAGTTAGGGGTATTTTGGTGGAATAAGAAAATCTATTGTAGTGCATTATTTTCATTTCTTTTTCAAAGATTTGGCATTATTCTTGTTTCCTAACTGTGTGTATTTAATCTTATATCCGTTGGCTGACAAGTGTTAAAATCTGTTTGCAACAATCCTTGAAATGACCGTTTAAAGCAGTTTTAATCCGGGAGCTAGAAAGTGACAGCTCTGTTTAAGATACAGCAGCCCATTTCAGAAAGTCTCAAGAGTCACGCCCATTCCAAGATTATATGCACATATAATAAGCCATGCATGTTAAGTTTATTTTTTCGTTATCATTGGTAATGGTACTGAAACTCACTTAAAGATTTTTACATTCATTAATTGATGCACGCATTGAGTATTATTTGAAAATAGGTTTTCGTAATGTACATTAATATTAAATAATCAGATAGAACTCACCAAAAGTGGCCTCCAAAATACCACTATTATGTTCAGTAGTTATTATTAAAGCTCTAGATGCTGATTCTGTCATGTAATTAATTTCATACATTCGAGATGAAATCAATGTAATCTATAAATATCATCAACGTTGCTAAGCCGCCCGCTAGATATGCAACTAGCATTACGAAAACGAAGCTTAGTTGCATCTGAAAATTATGTGCCAGCTTTTCACGCGTGTATGCGGGTTGGCTTCGAATTCTGACCAGCAAATCGCTGTTATCTTCATTGCATTGGTCAATTTTTATTATGAACAATTGTTTCAAACATTCAAAATCTCCCTGTATAGGGCGACTGCTAATCGAACTTTGACATTGTTTTTTTTTTCAATTACACATAAAAAAAAACGTTTTTTTATTGTGATGTGAATACTAGAGAGTAAGTGAACTTGTATTTTATTCCACACGAAGCAGTAACTTGCATGAAATAGTTTGAACAAAGACAAGCTTTTACATGCAACATTATCGACAATGCATGGAATCTCCCAGAACCTTAAACGACTTATTATTGTTTTTTTCGATTTTTTTGGCAAATTTCTTTAATTTGCGGTTGATGATTGCCCAAAATTTTCCGATGGAATGGAAATCGGAACAATTCGGTGGGTTGACACTTTTCTCAACTTAATCGACATTATTCTGCTTATATGATACTACAACTTCGCGGCTGTAATGGCAGCTGACTAAATTGTGTGCATTGTGTTTAGTTAAGTTCAAATCTCTGTCCTTTATATTTAATCACGCCTCAAAGACGCTTTTCGAAATTTTCGCAAACCGTACACACCCTTTATTCCGGCATTTGATCCCAAATCTCATCCAAACGTTGTTTGAATGCATCCTAAGGCATGTGATTCAAGTCGTTCAATTTTCCTAACATGGATCCCCTGATACTAAAATCTAAAAAAGTGCAAGCCATTCAGAGGAACTGAGGAAACATGGGGGTTGGGTTTGATTCTCGGCCTGGTCTAGGAATTTTTCGCTAAAGAAAATTTCTCGTCTCCCTGGGCATAGGGTATGCTGGTACTTGTCACACAATCATACTAATGCAAAAATGGTACTTGGCATCGAAAACTCCTAGTAAATAACTTTGAAAGTCATCTAGAACACTGAATTGAGAGCAAGCAATAAGCTCATTACGAAAGCCAAGAAAAAAGCTAAGAAAGAAAGCTAAGAAAGAAGTATGAAGCATGGTAATTTTGCATGGTAAATTTTGCTTACACAACTGCTGGACAACTGCTGCCTTATGCGCTGGAGCTGATACCTGTTGTAAGCAAAAACTTTCCTCTCGAAGAATTTTCTCAGCCCAGGGAAGTAGGTGGTCTATGATAACGTATTGTAAATGATACTCTTTGTTCACTATCACGCCCCTGTTTATGAACACCAGGGATGATTGACTTTCTTATGATATAGTACCCCAAACCATCATCGCAGAAGCACTTTGATTTCGTTCAACCCCTCGTTTATCGGCTAGTTTTTCACGAAGACTTGCTTCATATAAACGATCATTTTGTTTGTTCAGAGACACTTCCAAAGTACAAAATGTTTCATTCGATAAAAATATGGTATGACCGTTGACAGATGTTCGATTTCATCTCATTTACCTGTTCAAAAACATGGCTTCTTTTAAGATATCAAGTAGCATTAACCAACAGATGGCTCCAAGGATTTGTTTTTATTGGTAAGGGAAAAATGGGTTGCCAGTTAAACTGTCAGATTTATCGTGGCAACAAGTTGACTAGGCGCGCCCTGTGGTAGGTGATTCGAACGTAATTAGATTTGAAATTTTACACAACCCATCTGAATTGTTCTGTTTGAGCTTGAATGTCTGTCTGCGGTATGACCAAACGTGCGTATAAGGCAGCGCCCGTGATCTGGCAACTCTGTCGGGAGTATTATTGCGTATCAATTCGAGAACTATCTGTTTTTAAGAAGCCCAATCTTCAAGGTCCCGTTTCACTATATTTTGGATGGATGGATCATTTTTATTTCATATACCATTTTTCTCGCCGACAGAGCCGGATCCGTTCAAATTCACTTTTTCACTGCTTGGACTGTTGATGAAGTGCGTACACTGCGTTTTTTACCGGGTTTCGTGTTAGGAACAACAGTGCCAGTTTTATGGTTCTGATGTATGATGATGATATAGTCTACCACCCATTGTAGCACGAAAACCAAGTCCGACAGCAATGGGCTCTCATCTCTGTCAAACTTGATCAAGCCTTAATAACCATTGATTATCCTAATCATGCCATTGTATGAAGGGCCAAAAACGAGTTAGCTCACTTATATGTTTACATAGGGATATAAAGAATCTCCTTCCAACAACAAGATTGAACAATTGGTCGTAAGAGCGAGCTATCTAACATGAGAATGCCCCAATGGGTGGGGAGAAGAGCCCGTCCGCTAGTCACAAACTGTTAGCAATGGGGAGTTGACTTTCCCACTGTCCCATTCCAGAGTGCTTCAATCGGGTGCCTTGATGGTCCCTCCCTTTTCCCTGTAATAGCATTCATTGTTTACTACGGCATCCATTACGGCGGTATATGTTATTCAATTTGATAATCCTGAAATGACAAAAATGTTGAACATTGCTTTTTGAATAGTTCTGGTTTAGTCTAAAAAACTTTAACATGAAATCATGTATGTGTCCGTTTAATAATACATATGAAATATGTAAGAATATGTAAGACAAAAATACATTTACTTGCATATGCATATTTACATGCCCAACAGGCCCAATTCTACATCCTGAAAATTTAATATGATTGCAAATGACATACAAGGATGATATGCTGAAAATAGAACGATGCTTTAATTTATTAATAAACAATACATATTATAATCAAACGTAGCAATTTTCCTCTTCAGATACTGCAGTAGTTGATGATTGTTACTCTGAAATGGCGAAAATTTTCAAAGTCTACAATTGATTGTTGGACTAAAAAAATTGTTGATACAATAAAAGAAAATTAAGAAAACGGCAGTCTGGCAAAATGGCAAAGAAAATTTAAGCTAACAATAGGGCCAAATAACTTTCATATGAGTATGAATAAGGGCCTGTTCATAGATCACGAAGACTCATTTTTGAAAATCCCAGACCCCCCCCCTCACCCCTCGTGCACTCTCATCCATATTTTTTTTTTTAATTTTCTACGGAGCTTAGACATTGGTCACCCCCCCCCACCCACCTCTTCCTCAAGAAAAGTCTACGTGGTTTACGAATAGCCTCTAATGCCAAAAAACTGAAACTTTATAAATCCCCACAGATAAAATGGAAATTTTAATTTTTCGATTACTCTTGCTTGCTACTGGACCCATGAAAGATTCTTCATGTCTGTGAAATAGGAAATGAATGTTTGTAAACAATGTTAGTTTTTGAATTATTATGCTTTTTTGATTAAAAAGGAAAAAGCTTTTTGAGTCGAATTCTCCTATCTTTTTAAATACAAAGCGTGGGTCACGTGGGTTTAAACTTGAGAAGATTCATAGATGAGAAGTTCAAAATGTCATTTCAATTTGCATACAATGTGAAGTGGTGTTTAAATATAAAATGATAATAAACAATATTATTTGTGATTACATGCTTACAGATTGAGGTCCAGCTGAAAGCTTAGACTATGTAAAAGTGAGTAGCTAAATCCAGTGGAAAAGCTAATTGATGTGATATAACCACAACGGAGCTGATTCTTACACTTAGGCGTAAAAACATAAGAATTTCATAGGGTTCTTCTTTTGAATGATACTTTGGAATTTCATAAGGCTCGCTGCGTATGGAATGGATTTTGTTGAATACGACGTTGTTCTTGTACGCCTTCAAGCTTTCCTGATTACAAGTGTTCATGTACACTAGAAAGCAAGTCACTGGTCCCATGACCTAAACGTTCAAGGTTTTAATCCAGGTTGCTTCATATTTTTATTTTATGAACATCATTATTTTTCATAAGACAAATTCATGGAATTCATACTGATTTCTTATGACAAATAATAATAATTCAATCTTATGAATACCGAATGTTTATTTCGCTGAGTGTAGGTCCAGTTCAACGCAAGGGCCTTGAAACGTTTTATTGTCCTGCATACACACAGCTCAACACTCAGCTCAACTTCAAATGTGATAGCTTCTGATTTCCATGTTTGTGAATCCATCAAGATGCATGATCCGTGATGAACAACGTGAATTAATTTTTGTTTTTGTAAATTCAAGAACACAAACTAAGTTTGTTTTGAACAAAAATCACTGACAACAAGTCACTATTTCAAAACGGGGTTCTTAAGTAATGGTATAAATTTTACCAAGGGGATCACACATAAAGGGTGTACGGAATCAAATTGCGACACACACAAATATTCGGCAAAATTCGCCCGTTCAACCAATCATCTTCAAACTTTCAGGGAGTCATGTTTGTTTTATTCAGTTTCAATTCCATATCCAAATGAACGTACCTTCTTTTTTACACTACTTGTAAGGTCCTGTAAAGTATTTGGACCAACTTTATTTTTCGTGGCAATCCATCTTTTCTCCATATCTCCTTCCAATTTCATTTCGTTAGGATGCTTCCGAAGTGCCTGCTTCATGATGGCCCAGTACTTTTCAATTGGCCACAGTTTTGGTGCGTTCGGGGGGTTGAGATGCTTTGGCACGAAATTGTCCTCCTTAGCCTTGCACCACTCCAAAACCTCTTTCGAGTGACACGAGGCTAAATCCGGCCAGAAAATCGTAAGACCATCGTGTGACCTCAGAAGAGGAAGTAGACGCTTTTGGAGGAATTCTTTTAGGTACACCTGCACATTGACCGTTCCAATTGTCACGAATGGGGTGCTTCGCTTTCCACACGAGCAAACTGTTTGCCAAATCATATATTTTTTGGCAAACTTTGTCATATTCTGCTTTCTAACGCCCTCAGGCATATCGAATTTATGACGAGCAGCGAAAAACTGGAGGCCCGGAAGCTGCCGGAAGTCTGCTTTTACATACGTCTCATCATCCATAATGACGCAATGTGGTTTCGTCAACATCTGGGTATAGAGCTTCCATGCGGATTTTCGAGGTAATTTCTTTGCGCCGCTACTGTTCTTCCGACTCCATCTTCGCAACGATTGCACATCTGCTAGTGAAACTTTCACAGCGTAAACAAATACACATTGAACTAATTCCACCCAAAATTTCAACAGAAAATACCCAACGGGTAAAACGTTATACCCATTTAACAGTGGTACTATTTGATTCCGTACAACCTTTAAGAGCGGCTTCTTGTTCAAAATTTAGTGATTTCTGTAGTTATGATTACCAATTTTTCTGTAAAATATAATAAAATACAGGTGTCGGTAATATACACAACCGAATAACCTAGGTGTCAGAAAAAAAACTTGGTACTTTTCGTTTACTCTGTATTTCCAATATTCTGCAAAAAAAATATGCTTTACCCATTTATCGTCAAGATATATGTATACCAAACTCCCAGTTTCCGGCTGGCTTTGTTCGTCGCTGAGTAGCAAGTTATACACATTGTGATATGGAAGTAGTTTTAGACTCGCTGATTGAAGTGGACTACAGCATTGCTGAGTTGTTTAGTTGTATTAATTTTTATTTTATTTTTGAAACAACATGAAACAACAAACTGGCTGACGCGATCTGCTTCTTTTGTCGTCGTCCTGTCTCGGGTTAATTGGATGGATTAAAAATTTGGTGATTTAACGTGCATTTGAATAAATTGAATTGTATTGGTATACTCTGATAGAATTTTTGGAGCGAATAAAAATTGCACTCAACACGTGCCTAGACTGTGAACTTGTTTTTTATCATCATCCAAAAATATGGGGGCATACATTACGATTTCGTTCGGTATTTGATTTTACAGACATTCCGCGCTAATTTTGCGGCCGTGCCGGTAGTAAATTTCAAATAAAAACTGTTAAAAAAATACTAAGGTTTCCTGTTATTGCATTGGTGAATGTTTTTAAGGTTAATTTTTGACATATCGCTCAAGGGTATGCAAAACGGAGTACACTTTTTTGGCACGTTTTTTTTACACGGTGCGTTTTTGGCGATAACCCCAGAACGGAACAACTTATCGACCTAATTTGAATTAAATTTTACGTTTTGGGTAAAAAATAATGGCAGTTTATCGAAAAATTCACAAATATTGGTGTAAATACTCGAAATTTTAAAATCTGTATTTTGACCATTGCAGGCAACACATGCAACCAAAATCGATGCAATTTAAAATGTCCGTGCATGTGAATTTATCAACTCTATTTAGTCTTTTTTTACACGGTTTCATAGTACGAGTGGAACGTATGCGCCGTGTAAAAAAAAACCTTAGTGTTATCGGATGTTGAAATCAATTACCGAGAGTCAGCCTTGGTAAAACACCAAGCGGTTCTGCACGAGAGCCGAACTTGACCTCAAACACATCACCATGTGGCTGTAATTCACCACTTTAGTTTCGTGCTTATAGATGAACCCGCAACGCAGTGTACAAGCTCGTGTTTTGCTTTTGACACCGTGTTTGATTTTTGAGAAAATACACAAGCCGAGTGGTTACGATCACAAGAAAGTTCTCAACATACACCCAGTATGACACTGGTTGCCACGGATAGAGCAATACTAGCCGGATGATTCTAAAAATAATTTGATAATTTGACTTATTGGTTTACTTTCTTGGATGTTGGGTGACGGGGGGGAGTTCACAATAAAATAAATAAACCACGCGTGTTTTTCGCAATCGGACACAATCGAAAACACTCTGCTGTGGTGTTTGCCGAAACATCAATCACGATGTCCGAAGACAACGTGCAGTGTAGTGTTTGGACATGGCTGCCGAAAGTGCAGCTGTTGAGAAATCGGTAATTTTTTCAACTAGACTCGTTAAAAATAATAAAGTGTGTATTTTTTTTGGTTTCTGTATTATTGAGAATTTCAGCTTCGGCCTGATTCATTTCACGTCGTAGTGGGTATTTTCCGTAACTTCCGGGTGATATTTGAACTCGGGACTTCGGCGAGAGAGGCTTGGATCAGTGTTGGTGACTGCCGAAAAAATCGGCGAAAATTATTTATTGTTATCCGTGCTTGTAACAACCACATCGATAAATGTACTGGTAAAGGCATCATACGCAGGAGCTCAGTAAGTGAACAAGAAAAGACGTTTTGTATATTACTTCATTCCACCACGCAAGTCGAATGGACAACAGCTCTGCTTGCTTGTGATTCACTCTTCGTTGATTGAGTGGGTATGGAAATACGACCAAGCAGAATCGCCAGATGATAATGTTCGGAGAAGAGAGATGATAGCATTCATTTGAACAGAATCTTTCATTGTCTTTTAGTTCGAACGACAGTGTTGGAAGTTTTGTTAAGTATTTACCGTCTGGGGAAAATCAGCCTACTCAATAAGTTTTTTTTCCTGCCACCAGGGATTGTCGAAAAACACAGAGTAGTGCAAAATAGGCAAGTGCTTCACCCAATTTCAAGTGTGCGTCTCCTGTTTCAGAAGAGCGCACAAAACGAAAGTGCGGAGAATTTCGTAGCAGCACGAGAGACCAGCTGCACATGCACTACTCTTTCAGAGACAAAGAGTAATGAACAGTGCTTTACTTTGTGCTTTGGCTCATGCTTTGGTAAATGGTAGCAAAATGAAAAGTTTTGATGCTGGTAACAAAACGGCATTGTATGGTTCATGGAGGGAAAATTTTATTAAAATCTTTATTCACATGTTAGTCCGGCCCATGCCGCCGTGTCTGTTTTTTACACTTGTGTTTGCACAGAGACGAGAAGGGAGAGTGCAATCGTTAGCACCCAAAGAGACGAGAGCAAATTCAAAATGAGATGTGCGGCACAACAAGGGTGCACGGGAGTACAGACTGCTTGTCTCGTAGCAGCGCGTGCTGCACTCAAAGAGATTTGAGTCGCACCTTATCCCTGCCTGCCACACGTATCCGGTAAGTAGGGACAATTGACACAATGAGTTATGCACACCTCGTGAATTTCACATAACATGCAAGAAAAATCGTTATAGAGATTTCAATTGAAGAGGGTTTAATATCCATATCATATCCTTATGTTGAACAAACATTCGCTTATTTTCTATTTCAACAAGAATGCATACATTTTTGCTTTGAGACATGCTTGTACCATTACCAAATAAGTAACCTGTGCCATCACCAGTATTTGCCAAAAACAGAAAATACTTGCCCAAAAGGAACACATGTCATTTTATATTAACATTTGGCGTTTACACAATCGAATCAGAAACGAAAAACCGCAGTAGAAACTACCATTTCGAGGGTTAAATTGAGCGCAAGCACCAACAATTTTCACCTGACTATAAATGCGTTTAATTTTACCATGCCTGTGATTACATCAACCATGGTGCAGTTGATATCAATATGAGGTCTGTCAAATATATCACAAACTTTGAAGGTTTTACCATACACTGAAAGTTAATTTTAGTTTATATTACAAAATCGAAGGTGATTCTCACAAATCCATTCGTTGCTTTCTGCAACGAGACTGATTTGTTCTTTTTATGAAGATTCATTCGTAATTAATGGCACACACGCACCTGTCAAAAGCACGAAGCTTTTGTTGACACAGAAAGAACATTCGTACATTGCACGAAATCAACACAAAGAGCTACGAATATTTGGTCATAAATTAAAAAGAAACGTCTCTCTGGTGGTTGCATGAAGGACTGACAGATCTACTTTATCGACTCAAAATGTAATTGACAAAAAAAAGCGCAACCACGTGGAGTTGTCCAGCGTTTTTTTAATGTTGCTGACATGGGGTTCGAACCTGAAGATTTGTAAAGTGCTGATTCTGAATCCGTGGTTGATCTCACTAGGCCATGCAGACTCGTGAGAACAATCTTGATTAATGAGCATGAAGTTATAGCTCTCGACAGCGCTCTAATTTTTATTTTGGGTTCGATAAATTAATAATATTTTCGGCTTATTTGACCAACAGGACATCATCATGGGCTGTAGTCAATACAGTATTGTAGTTTATTAAACTCTTCGTCGGTGTGTATGGCGGACGGCAAGATAGTACCCTAGTAGCACACTTGTTGTAAACCAGCTGATGTGACTGCTTTCCGACTCAATTAAGTCACAAATAAGTTGCTGAAACCATTTTTGACCTTTGTGTGCTTACTACCCATCTTGTTTTCACAAACATCGTTTCCCGCTGGGAGGTGCCCGGTTCCGGTATGACTACGGAAGCGGATGTGACTCACGTGGATTATCGAATTTAACAACCCATTTTCACGGCAATAGGTCGAGCGGGGAAACTTGCAAACCTTTGCATCGCTTCCTTCTGGCTTGTAGATGAGCAAGCGCAAGCGATAGTTTGTACGCCAGATGCGCAATCGAGAGAAAACGGGCGAGACAGGAATTATCTTCGTACCGGGAGAGCGAAAATCACAACCGTACGTGCCGCTCAATCGAAGTTGAATATCCAAAATTTCGGTTCGAATCGTGTGCTTTATACTGGCAATGGCAGCATTGCCTAAAAAGAAGAGAGGCACGAGAATGCAGTACGAAGTAAATTTCATAAGAGAGGACGGACTCCAGTTATAAAACCAAAGACACTGGCAACAAAGCAACATAAATTTTCAACTTGGAGAGAGGGGCTGTTACTGTATTACATTGAATGAAACCTTATGACACAAAAAGAAGAAGACAATTTGAACCATTTGTTGCCTTTTTTTGAGGACCGAAAAGGGAAAAAGACATTTTCAGCCTGTTCATATGTAGATTTGTATAGGAGCAAAAGTAGGTCATTTTTAAATAAAAACTTGAACTACACTGAAAGTTAATTTTAGTTTATATTACAAAATCAAAGGTAATACTTACAAATCCATTCGTTGTTTTCTGCAACGAAACTGATTTGTACTTTTTATAAGGATACATTCGTAATTAATGGCACACACGCAACTGTCAAAAGCACGAAGCTTTTGTTGGCACAAAAAGAACATTCGTATATTGTACGTAAACAATAAAAGAGCTACGAATATTTTGACACAAATTCAAAAGAAACGTCTCTCTGGTTGTTGCATGAAGGACTGACAGATCTACTTTATCGACTTGAACTGTAATCGAAAAAAAAAACGCAATCACGCGGAGTTGTCCAGCGTTATTTCTATTGATTCTGACATGGGATTTGAACCTGATTTTTTGGACAGAGCTGATACTGAATCCGTGGTTGATCTCACTAGGCCATGATGACTCTTGAGAAGATGCTTGATTAATGAGCATGAAGTTATAGCTCTCGACAGCGCTTTGAGTTTATTTTGGGATAGATAAATTATTCCCGCCCATCCCAGCCGCAACACCATTTTGCATAAGTACGATAAAAGAGAAACTGTGATTGGTTGGTTTGCACAAAATTCATTTCGTGCATTAAACAAAAAAGTGTGATGATAGCATTTCACCAGCAGCAGCAGCAATATGAATGTTTCATACAATATACGATACATTTGTTCTATGTACAAAATCCATATTTACAATACGCGTGAAAGCTATTTTACGAAAATAAATGTTCAGTGTACCTACACTTATAGCACTTAATTGAAAACTTATTCAAACACATTTGTAAGTTTTTCTGAACATATGGTGTACAAATAAAGTCATTCTGTTCAGTCAAATGAGAGTTATAAGCGTTCAAAAACCTTTTACTTTTCCGTAACGCTCTCATTTTTCAAAATTTTAGAATGACATCCGGTATAGAAAAGAAAAATGTAGTCCTACGTTAAACAATACACCCCTGCACCAAATTTACTATGTACTAAACGCCTATAATACCGGCGGTTCTCTACGGATTGTGACTTGGACCATGCTCGAAGAGGTCTTGCCCGCACTTGGTGTATTCGAGCGACGCATGCTTAGGACCATATTTGGCGCCATGTGGCGACGAAGCATGAATCACCGGCTCGCTCAACTCTTTGACGAACCAAGTATTCTGAAGGTGGCAAACGCTGAAAGGATACGCTGGGCAGGCCATGTTGAGAGAATGCGGGTTATCAACCATTCAAATATGGTGTTCGCTTCAAAGCCGGTTGGTATGAGGAAACGTGGAGCGCAGCGGATTAGATGAGCAGACCAGGTACTTAAAGATCTGTTGTTCTAGTTTTGAAGGCCGAAAAGGGTGAAACTTATAACTACAGACCAATAAATTTACTTCCTTCAATAAGTTGACTTTTTGAAAAGAGAATTTTGAAAAGAATGATACTTCACATCAATACAAACTCAATTTTTGCAGATGAGCAATTTGGATTTCGCCATGGCCATTCAACTACTCATCAACTCTTAAGAGCTACTAGTTTAATTCGTTCAAACAAATCTGAAGGCTGCTCAACTGGAGTTGCTTTTCTAGACATTGAAATAACATTCGATAGTGTTTGGCATTGCTAAATTGAAAAAAAAAAAAAAAATTCCGCCCTATGTTATGAAATTAATTCAAAATTATTTAACTGCCAGAACTCTGCAGATATTAGGTGCGCAACTAAGTTCTCGCTGTTTTTTGGTGAAAAAGGAACTTTATTTTGAAAACAAAGGTTACAAATGAATTATTCAAAGTATTGCCCATCACTAGTTACGACTTTTTCCCATCTTTCTGGTAGAACGTGAATACCATTTCGATAGAATTGTTCGTCTTTTGATGCTATCCAAGAATCAAGCCATTTTGAGATGTCATCATATGAGTGGAATTGCTGATCAGTGAGACCATGTGCCATCGAACGGAACAAGTAATAATCGGACGGTGCAATATCAGGAGAATATGGCGGGTGGGGTAGGACTTCCCATTTGAGCGTTTCCAAGTAGGTTTTCACGGGTTTCCCAACGTGAGGTCGAGCGTTATCATGCTGAAGAATCTCTTTTTCGTGTCTGTGCTCGTATTGTGGCCGTTTTTCGTGCAGTGCTCGGCTCAATCGCATCAATTGAGTTCGATACCGTTCCTCGGTAATGGTTTCGTTCGGTTTCAACAGCTCATAATAAATAACACCAACTTGGTCCCACCAAATGAACCTTCGCAGCGTGAATATTCGGCCTAGGCGACAATGTTGAAGCATGCCCGGGCAGTCCCCATGAATGTTTCCGTTTTGGATTACTGTAATGAATCCATTTTTCGTCACCCGTCATAATGGGATGTAGAAAACTCTTCCTTTTTTGCCGCTGGAGCAGTTGTTCACAGACAAACAAACGACGCTCAACATCTCTTGGCTTCAAATCGTAAGGAACCCAAGTTCCTTGCTTTTGAATCATTCCCACCGCATGCAATCGCTTAGAAACGGCTTGGCGGGAAACTCCTAATCCTGAACCAAGCTCTTTTTGCGTTTGACTCGGATCGTCATCGAGCAATGCCTCCAATTCAGAGTCTTCGAAGTTTTTTGGCCTTCCTTCACGCGGACGATCATCAACACTGTTATCACCGTTTTTGAAGCGACGAAACCAATCACAACACGTTGTTTCACTCAGAGCAGCATCACCGTAAACTTTTTGGAGCTCTCGATGTGCTTCAGCCGCCGTTTTCTTCGAATGAAAGAAGAAAATCAACACTTCCCGCAAATGATGATTATTTGGCACGAAATCAGACATCTTCAAACAACCAAAATATACAACACTAAACCAAAATCACTGATTTGGCAAAGCGGTTTGTTTACCATATGTCTGAGCTTGGTGGCTGACGCTTGAGATGTACAACATTCGACCAGCACTTACTACTGGCGCCATCTATTACTCAACAGCGGGAGCTTAGTTGCGCACCTAATAATTTATCAGAATTTCAAACCTGATCGACTACCTGTTAGAGCTGGAGTTCCTCAGGGTAGCATTCTTTGGCCGATATTATTAAACATTTCTACTTCCGACCTCCCTGATTTGCCTCAGGGTTATTAGAAATCCTTGTTTACCGATGATGCTTCGTGTAATTTGCAGGAGACTGCAGGACAGTTTAGACATTTCTCTTCCTCTTATAAACAGAAAATCCAAACTTTGTCTGAAGAACAAACTACTAATACTTAAACAAATGTTTAGACCGGCCATGCTCTATGCTGTTTCAATATGGTGTAGTTGTTGTGGTACCATGAAAAAAAAAACACTTCAAAGGATTCAGAACAAAGTTCTGCAGATGATTTTGAAACTGCATTCTTGGTACAATACTGACGAAATATACATAATTTCGAATGTTGAGACTTTAGAACAAATTTCGAACAAAATAATTAATAATTAATTATAGGCAAAAATCGTTGCAATGTTCTTTTGCAATGATTATTTCCCTTTTTTTAACTAGTTCATTTTATTGACAGGCTCAATTGCGTTAGCTTTACGGAGCCGATAATTTATTGTTTTAATGCATGACTTAATACAAGCATTAGTATGTCTTGGGCCGTTTACTTGCGGTTTACCCGAGGTTAAAAGGGGTGAAATTTTGTTTTTTGTTTTTTTTTGTTATGAATTGGACAGAGGAATTTGGAAATGGGATGCTGAAGTCTCATCAGATAGTTGTCGCTAGCAATTTAACGATGTGCTGTATGGTCCGGGCTCCCTTTTGTGTTCGGCTGGTTTCGGTTACCCTTGGGCGACGAAGAGAATCCTCAGATATCGAAAAAAAAAAACACAAACTAATAAAAAAAGATAAACAAACAAGCAGATTAAACTCGTATACTAAACACATAAATCGTTTGCATACAACACAGATCGCGAGATCCCAACACATCTCTCATAGAAATATAAGGTTCTCTTCCTTGGGTTTCTAGCGTATTCTAAAGTCGTGTTCTGGCGGCGTTATTATCCGTGCATTACCAAACTGCGTGAACGATGTCGTCATTACCGTTTCCACACCGGCAAACATTGCTGACAGAAGGTTAATTCGATATAGGTGTGCATCTAAATGGTAATGGTTGGACATAAGTCTACTCATCACACGAATGAAATCACGGCTAACGTGCGGATCCTTAAACCACGCCCTCGATGAAACAATAGGATCGATGGAATGTAACAGCCGTCCTAGATTTCCGGTGTCTCAATCGGTTTACAAACTCGAAAGGGTCCTCTGACGTACTGAAGGGTAAAATTCATCTTGTAAAATTTGTCTGTCATACAAATCGCCTTCCTGGGCATCCACCTTTGCGAGCGAGTCCGCTTTCTCATTGCCTGAGATTGGGCAATGTGTAAGTAGTATAGAGTTCGTGTTTTTACTTTACTCTTAATTTATTGTGCCGGGTGGCTATCAGGGTCTATCCGGCTGAAATTGAATATTTATCGGACTCACTTTCCTAAATTGTACCAACCGATAGAAAAATCCCGCACGAATATGGTGGAAAGGGATGAGCGATCATGAAAAAAAAAAAACCCGAAACTCTGTGGTCAAAAAAAGACCTTAATTCGTTGATGGCTAGTCACAACCAGGCCTTTCCAAGTATTTCACCAAGTTGAAGTTAGGCAATAATATCTGTTTTTTGAGTTCACAAATATATAAACCGATCTTAGCGATGTTAGCGGTTTGAGTACTTATCTAATTTTCGAGGGACATGTACACAAGCCGTTTATGAGTAGCATTGTACTTGATGTTACTCGCAAAGTTATGATCTGCAGTGAACATCCGTTTCCGTTCCAGGGAACAAGAACATTGCAAAATAAATTCGCACTATGATGCAAATAAAACCAAAACTTCCGTTTAACAATTCCGATTGCAGCAAATCAAACACACAGCCACCGGAAGCAGCAACTGCAATCGAATCGAAAATTCAGCCGCAGCATAAATCATCACCGCAGCCTCATTATCATACGGCCGAATAAATGAGTGAAATGGGGGAAAAAACGGCAGAAATGCAATGCCACAGGCCGATAGGAACCGCCTCGTGCCGCATTAAATCCGAATGAAAATAAAAATGTATTATCCCTGTCGCCATGCCGATGGCCACAAGCGGGAATGCAGCATCCATACATTCCGGCAAACGACTGGCAAAAGACCGTCAAAAATAATTCAAAGCCATGGCAGCGCGTAGCGCAGTCAACAAGCAACCTTCAGACCGTCGTCGTTGGCAAACGCTTCCCCTTGGATATTTTAGCTCGAGTTGGCCATGCTCCAGGAACAAAGGCAATGCAGGCGCAGCTCTCTGTTGCTGCGAAGGAAAGCTCCACGACCTTGTCAGTTTGTATTGAAACTTTTCCACCTCGAAACGGTTCTCGTTTTTTTTTGTTGGGGGAATTGGGGGGCAATGTTGCTTAAATCGTTTTATGCATTCGTGTGTTGCCCCGAAGAGGATCAAACAGGCGATTGCAGTGACTTGCAGTGAGCGAGGGTTGGAGAAAGTCGATGCAGACACTTTGTGTGTGTGCGTCGTTCCTGGCGTCGACGATGACCGTTTGCTTTGGGGCTGGGTTGGCTCGGTGCCAAACGACAGCTTGGAGAAAGGAACGAAAAATACGGTGCTTTTATGGAACTCGATGAATATGTGGGCTTTGATCGATCAACATTGAGCTAAATTAAGGGTGAATCAGACTGAATCGTTTTCCCTTCATCAATGTTTGTACTTTTAAGGATTGACTTCATTTTTACAGCAATAAAACCTTTCGTCTTGCGGTGAATAAAGGCCTTATTTTTGTCACCTTATTTTAAAAGAAGTCGATATGGTGAAGTCTTATTCCTCCTAGTCCTAACTCTCTATTGGAGTATTGTCGGCATGTCGTTCAGTGCCTTTGAAAATTCCGAAAAAAACACCGACAATTACGGTTTATCAACAAAATTCTACGTCATGGGCAATCATTTCCAACTCTACCCTTCTGAAACTGCAAATTTCAAGTTCAAGTTCATGCCCCCCAACGATCCAAGCAGGCTGGCAGCTAGTGTCGACTCGCAGTAAAAACTTGTTTTTTTCTTCTCTTTTTGCCATCTCCTTGGTTCGACTGCTGCAGTCCAGTTGATGTTGCACAATTCCTTGACCTAGGCCAAACCAGTTTGGCCTGTTCTCTGCACCATCACATGTTCTGGCGAGTTCAATAACCACGTTCTGATCATAATTTTCCCTTCTTCGTTTATCTCTCCCACTATCCCACAGATGGGCAGACTATCGTCAGTGATTCTTCTGGCAGCAGCTTTCGTAGGCGGCCAGTCGGCCCCGGCCACCACCATCATCCATCACCAGCCAGCCCAGTATTATCTGCTGCAGCCGCAGCCCTCCACCCTTAAAATTCAACCGCATCTCATCCAACCGATTCAGCATCTAAAATTGGAACCGAAGCACCAGCAGCTGGTTTACTACTACCCATCGATCCCGCTCGGCAGCCAGATCACCTATGACAAACCGATCCGGCTGGTAACGCTCAAGCAGGAGGAGGAGCCATGGTGGCAGGGTTTCGTGAACTTCTTCCAACCCACCACCGAAAAGCCAGCCGAATCGGCCGAATCTGCCACTGAGGCTCCGGAATCACCCGCCCCTGCGGCCGAAGCCGATTCCCTGATGAAGAACCAGATCTTCATGGCTCCAGCCGATGCCGAACAGCTGCCCTCCAAAGCCGAAGTTCAATCTAACCCACAAGGCCAACGATACTACATTCTGTCCGGAGCGCCCCAGTTCTATGGAAACTTCGACGCCCTGCAAAACCCATTGAATCCCATCTTCAGCCTTCAGCCCCTGCAGGCCATCCATGCTCGAGCCAACTCGGACATCCAAGCGGAAGACGGTCAGCTCAAGTTCCAGCCGCAAATCGTGTCCTCGATCGCCCCGATTGCTCCCGTTCCGGCTCTGGTTCCAGCTCAACTGAAGAACGACCTGCTTGAATCGCACCCGGACAAAGTGCAAGCCATCGATCGTACCTGGGCTCGTTCATTGGATGACGAACCAGCACCGGAACCGGAAGTCTCCCAGGGCCGATCGAAATCGGACGAACCAAGCGAACAAAATCTTCCGCAAGTCGCCGATGATGAAACCCCGAAGGAGGAAATGGGATCAGCTCGTCAGTCAGATGAACCATCGGTTGCGGCTGTCAAACCAACGGGAATTGCCCTCGCCGGACGAGGAGGAGTGGCCGCATCGGCTCCAACTGGCACTGCCATCGCCGGCAAGAATGGATTGGCCCTTGCCTCTCCCACCGCAACCTCCGTTGCCGGTAACTTTTTCGAAGAAGAAGATGAAGATAAGAAGGACTGAAATCGGAACCACGGACAACCCAAACTGGAACTAGATCAAATTTTAGCAGCGTAGTCGTAGTTTTTAGATGTAATAATGTGAGCAATGACACAATCTCAACAATGGTGCTGGTAGGAAAAGCTTAAGGGCGATCGGATTCCCCCCAATTTTTACTGGACGAGGGAAGCCTGGATTGCCCATTTGGAGGGAACAAGGATATTTTCGTATACGTAATCGTAACTCTTGGTCCCTTTTCGTGTGGGGTGAGAGTTGGATTCAAAACCTCGCGAAGGGACGAGAGCGGACTGACGATCCCACCTCAAAGAGAGCGGGACAATGTATCGTTTTTGGAATCAAAATCACTTTTAAAAAAATACGCTTTATTCGAAATAAACAAAATTGTAGTTTTAAGCGCCTCCTAGGTTAAGTTCATCATCGTTCATTGATAATTTCATTCATTCGATTAAACAATCCTCACAGCTCAATTCCTGGAGAATACTCATTTCATTCATCATGCATTTCATCACAATAAAAAGGTGTTCATAAAAATCACAAAAAAAATGAAAATAAAACACGGTAAACGAGATAAACTCTGTTAATTTATTCATCGCCGAACCTGAACTTGTCCGAACCAACCAATCTTATTGACTTTATCCGCCGCTTTTAAAGAGTTAACTGTCATGTTCCATTCTGAAATCCAGGTTAAAAGTGTATCCGGTATTTCGGTTAATCGCGTTGTCGCTTTTTCCGTGGGTTCAATAATGTCTCTGATAATGGGAGAATAACTTTCACCACCGGCCATACTCGGTTTGAGGTTTGTGGTGGCAAAAAAAAGATGAACAGAACACGACCCTTACATTGTGAAAGGTGGAGAAAGTGTCGCTTCTGGACTTTTGCGTTGTTTGGGAATGGAAAGCATTTATTTTTCCGGCGTTAATGACGGTATGTATGACGGTATGTATACTTTTTTATGATTATTTAAAGGATGTATAGTGAGGCGTCAATAAAATGAATGAGAAAAATTTGACCATCAAAGGGTACAGCTCAAAAGTTTTGTCTTATTGAAAAAAGTCCTCCTGCAAAATTTAAGCTCAATCGGACTTAGAAAAGACCCGCATAGTTTGACTTTTTCGACTCAAGAAAAGTCTCTAAAATTTTCAATATAGACTTTTTTTATGGTTAATGTCATGTCACATGAATTGTCGGGATCTGGTGTCATAGCGAAACATAAATATCCTACTAATTCCTAATAAACAACTCAAACCCTCTAGGATTCTACTAATTATGTATTTCTTACTTCAACCTACTGCCTTTCAAAATAGCCCTTCGCTATAGCTATATAAATTTTAACTGCTTCTTTTCAATTTTCACAGTCTGCCGTACTCTAACGGAACTATCAATACCATCATATCTTTGGTTCTAGCAGAAATTGCTGTTAACTTTTGGGGTCTCATCTTCTTGAGCAGATATTTTCTCCAAAAACATCATTAAAAATATATCTAATCTCTAATCTTATCTCACACTAACGCAGCCAGTTCTTGAAAGCATTCTGGAAAATTATGGTTTTACATCATTTTTCTTGTTGGCCAGGACAACTGCGTAGTATGTGCAGCAGAAAGGATTTCAAGAAATAGAGAGATTCCAGCAAGATCGCTCTACTAATCTGAATCAAGGGAAGGAAGAAAGCATACGACTCCATGTAGAGTTAAACAGTGTGATAATTCTTTCTTATTCGTTCGAGCATAGATGCTAGAAAGATTAGTTTATCCTCCTTTTGTCTGTGGGTGAACTTTTGGTATTTGAACCGAAAGCCTGGCTCACTCACTTAAATTGAGACTGAAATTTAAAATTTACATAATACATTTAGTTTTTGTTATAAAACAGTGCAATAATACAATATACATTGAGATTTTCTCTTTCTCTCTCTCCCTTTCTCTCTCTCTTTCTTTCTTTCCCTCTCTCCCTCTCTTTACCTCTCTCTCACATTCCCCACGCAGCATTCATATAAAGTTGGATCTGTTTGGATTTTCATAGTTGGAAAAATAAAAATGAGGGATTAAGTTTTAATTCTCAGACTAATCCTTTTCTTTGACCCACAAGACTGGGATGACTTTAATTCATGAAACTATAAAAGCAAAGCTAGTTGTTATAGAGTAGAATTGTTCTATGGCCTCAAGGCCACTGAACTCCCTTAGCGAAGCCTCCACGTCCTACTCCTTTAACAAAACCTTAGCCATTAATGCCTTTTCAGCATCTGTCCTGAGTAACACTCTACGATGACTCTAGTTCAGTTCAAAACTTCTGATCCATAGCTAAATAACACGTTGTTAGAGTTAGTGCTCTGATCACGGCTGTCGTATAGAACACACATTTAAAATATTGTTTGGTTCAGGTTCGCTTGAACTATTCAGAACCATTATGAATTAGGTTTAATAAGATTTGAATCGTATACCAAATGCAAATATTGTCAAAATAGGTTAGGTTAAAATCGCTATAAATTTATTGTGCATGTCGACTGCTTTGTGCCTCGGCTAAGTTGAATGCAAAAAAAATAAGAAATGCAACAATGGCGCTTTGATTGAGCATAAAAGATAATTGTTTGATCAACATTTCTTAGTAACCAGAGGACTTAAGCTCGATCATTTCGCAACGATACCGGCTGGAGAATAAAAGTAATCGCGTAGTTTCAGAAGTCTTTTTCTAAATAATTGAAACGTTGTTACTAAGAGATACGTACCAAAGGTACTCAATAGGAAGAGTGGTTTTTTAGTGAAGTGCATACATCAAATTTTTAATTCTTTTTAACAACAACAACAACAACAACAACAACAACAACAACAACAACAACAACAACAACAACAACAACAACAACAACAACAACAACAACAACAACAACAACAACAACAACAACAACAACAACAACAACAACAACAACAACAACAACAACAACAACAACAAAGGTTTGTTGGTTCAAAGGTTTGGATGTAAGTAGGGGTTTCATTTGTGTGATGCCACAACCACTACTCGCTAGACGCCCATCTCTACAGAATTAACCTCGTCGATAGCAATTTATGTAGGTGCGGAACCGGTTACGCAGTTTGGCATTGTCCGGATAATGATGCCTCCAGAGCACGACTATTGGATACCCTGGTGGACCGAGATAGACAACCCTTTCACGAGGTAAGAGATGTTTTGGGAATACGTGATCTTCCCTACATGCAAACGATTTACGAATTCCCCTGCCATTGTATCCCAATTCTTCTTGATTAGCGTTTCAAGCTTATTGCTAGCTCTCACAAACTAGTGTTCTAAATGCACTTATACAGTTATTAATTCAGAATTTTCGTTGCCAGGTTACATTTTTGCATAAGTATGATTGAGTGGCTAGAACAATCATAGCCTATGCCCAGGGAGTCGAGAAACTGTTATTACAGAAAAATTCCTAGATCAGACCGGGTATCGAACCATTCCACCTCCAGCAAGGTGTTGCTTTGTAGCGGTGCCTTTACCGAGCTAAGGGAGGACCAACTTGTGTCCCAATCAGTGAATCGAAATTCGTGAATGCATGAATGATAAAGACATTGTCCTAACTTTTCAATGTTGGGACAAAAAATAATGTATCTTTATCATTGTTGCATAATCAACACAATAATGACAAATTGCATGGCAGTCGAATCAAGATATTAATGTTTCACAACATCCGATTGTTATTTTGGAAAGAGACAAGGCGGTGTTTGTATATTGCTTTGTATGCAACATAAATAAATTCAATAATGTCACATGTTGCATCTACTGAAAAGAGACAATGTTTAATTTTATCTCTCTTTCTCTCTCAAAAATTTTGTCGAATGATAGGGGATAGTTGGTAAAGATTGAAGATCGATACCTACTGCTTTAATGAAAAACATACGATTTGGATAAATTTCAGTTTGTTTTGTTAACATGAACTAAAGTTTATCATGCATGTTGTTTTAATATCGTAAGATAATTAATTTATTCCTAAAAAAAATTATTTGCAACAGCTAGTGTTCATCTTTTCAACCATTGTCCGTTTCTAGCGACATTCCCCTATTTATTGCATACGTTTCATCAAAGCTTTTGCAATCCCGACTAGTGCTATTTTTCCAATATTCGAGCGATCAGTAATTTCCGTTCCTTGTGGCATTTCCTCAGTGCATTTTGTTGCGTTGTGTTGTTTAAAAAAAAATTAAAAATGGATTCTACATTTGTTGAAGAGGATAGAGAAAATGTTTCCCAAAAAGTTCGAAACATATTTCGTTCCGAGAACGGGGATCTTAGTTGTAGCCTGGGTTTTAATTGCAAGTTCAGTCCGAAAACGTTTCTGTTGACATATTGTTTGCACCACATCAAGAACTCTCACAAGATGAATGGTAGCCACACAGAGTGCTCAGGAGAACGCTGGCCACATCCGGGCATGCTGCGAGTACCTATGGAGATGTGGCCAGTTTTTGATCTGAACCAAAACATTCCATGCGACATCTCTAATTACATTTAAATTCGATAATTGCCCAAAATTTTATTGGCATGTTCTACGTATATCGGGGGAAAAGCCTTCTTTTTTTTTACTTGGACCAGAACATATCATGCTACACCCCAAATCACATACAAAATCCAAAATAAAAGCAATAGTGGTAGAATCAAGTGTCAAGAACTACATTGGCCACATCTGGACACGATCTGGGTCAGTGATGGTAAATGTACTGTATTTTGGTGTTTCTCTTCAGCTCAAAACCTAGAATCTACAATTGTATCTGTAGATAATTCAACAATACAAAGTTGCGATATGCATTCAACCACGTTTATTGAATCTTCTGGAAAGTCAAAAGATATTATGTGATAATCGGGGATAATATTGGTCTTTCTAAGTTTGCATTGCATCTAAAAAAGATACAGTTACAATTGGTTCAGCCAAATCGGAACCAAGAGACTATCGAGAATCATCAGTTTTGTTCGACATATTCAATCATAACTTTTCAACTTCAAGATGCATTCTTGAAGTTTATAACCAACAACCAATTTGAGAGATTCATATCCATAATGTGCCAAAAAAATATTCTGTGAGGATTGGCTATCCAATAATGTCGGTTGACCTAAAAGAAGATCTACTGAACATGGTTGAATACATATCGTATATGTATTTGTATAGCCTAAAATGCTACAGTTAATATTTCAGCTCCTAATTTTTTAGCTCCAGAACTGTATGGCTGATAAAGAACATCCCAGATCTTCTCATAATATCTGCTGACCATCCAGAAGACTCAATAAACATGTTTGAAAACGTATCATAACTATGTGTAGCCGAAATAGTACAGTTACAATTATAGATCCTAAGTTCAGTACTCTAGGACTGGTTGGATGACTTAGAATATCCCAGATTATTTCAAAATGTTTGTTGCTCGTTCATAAGATCCAATGAACATAGTTGAACAATGGTAGATCCTAATCTATGAACTAATGAACAGCCTGGTATGCCCCAGAACATACCAGATTTCATCATATTATTGGTGGATCTTCCAGAAGATCCATTGAATATGGTTGAATACATATCGTAAATTTGAATAGCCGTGAAACTACAGTTACAACTGTTAATCCCAAGATCTGAGCTCCAGGACTGTTTGGATCACCTAGAACATCTCAGATTATCTCATTATGTCTGCTGACCATCCAGAAGACTCAATTAAAGTGGTTGAATACATATTGTACATTAGTATAGCTGAAAAAGCAACCATTACAGTTGTAGATCCTATGTTCTGAACTCCAGGACAGCTTGATTGACCTAAAACATCCCAAATTATCTCATAGTATCAGTTGACCTTTCAAAAGATGCAATCAACTTCATTGATTACATATCGCTAATTTGGATAGTTTAAAAGCTACAGATGCAATTGTAGATCCTAAGTTAAGCACTCAAGAACAGTTTGGATTACCTAGAACATCCCAGTTTATCTCAAAATGTCTTTTGACCATCCAAAAGATTCAGTTAACAAGGTTGAATGCATATCGTAACTTTGTATAGCCAAAATAAACTATAGTTAGAACTGTAGATTCTAAGTTCTGTACTCCAGGACAGTTCGGACAACTTAGAACATCCCAGATTATCTCATTATATCTGTTGATCTTCCATAACACTAAATAAACAAGGTAGAATAGAAATCGTAACTTTGTGTAATCGGAAAAACTATAGTTACAACTGTAGATCCTCTGTACTGAACTTCTTTAGGTTCAGGATGTTCTGGATTGAAAACCAGGCGTTAAACGCACATATTTTTTATTTTGCCCTGATAAAATAGTCAATTTGCAACAAGTTTGCAGAAGAAAGTGTTAACTTTTGTTCTGTGTGTGATTTCATACAGGGATTTTTCTGCAGGTGGAAGTCTATCCACAACAAATTTTATATTTATTCAGATCAGTAATTTGTTCGACAGCAACAACTGATTGTCGCTATTTTTCATGTTGCTGATAAAGCATTGTTCCTATCGGTAGTGTGTTGCAATAATGACAAAACGTTATTTTGTCGCTGTTACACACTGGTCCCAATTATACTATCCTGTTGTCTCCGTGCTACTTGTAACCCAGCAAGCTATTGGTCAACTATCTGCGCTAAGTTCCCCAAAACGGCTATAGGAACCAAAGCTCTATGGTAGCCATTAGCGGCATTTATTAAGTTAAAGAAGTTACCTGCCTAGCCCTTTCCAAATGATGATGTGACCCGCTAACCTCGAGCCAGCCATGAGTAATTGGCACCCCTTTTATTTCCACCAAAAAACTATGCATTGTAATAATAAAAAAATAATAATATTGATTATCGGCTCCGCATAGTATAACAAGTGTCTGAGCCTCAACAATAATCGAACCAATTAAAAAAAGAATAATGATGATATAATATAATGATTTTATATAATGATAAAATTAAATCTATACTAAAACGAAAATATATCTTATGGGGGGTGGTGGGAAATTTGGATTTTTCAGATATAATCCTATAGATAATCCGGATATAATCCACAATATTTTCTATTGTGATGTATCTAACTAAATGGGTAAATTGAACTGAAGGTGAGTTTGAAAGAAGGGCAACTTGGAGTAGAGTACACACGTACCCACTGGTTGACACTAAATATCGGCCAATGTACTTTTGCACAGTTTTTAGAGGATTTGCTAAGCGACACAAATTTCCAAATCCAAAGTTCGGATGCCATACTGCATCACTACCCAAACTATTTGTTTATGAACCTGGACACTTTTCGAATCACAATCTAGCATGCAGTTGTGAGCTTGTAAATTTGTCATTTGTAAATTAAGCTTGTAAATTTGTCATAATAGCGTATTAGCGATAAATCATAGAGGGTTGATTAATAGATTTCTTTTTAAAAATTTCGAAGTTTTAACATTCCGCCCACTTGCATGTTAGGCGGTGGGAGTTTCTATCGCGATATGGAATCGGTGGATTGTGAATTTATAGTTAGGTTATTACAGGATGCTTAGGGTGGCATACATTGAGGATGGCTGACCGGAAGAGATGAATTGAAATGAGCTTTCATATGGTTTGTTTATAGTCAAACCAATAATTCAAACATTATATGTGCTCACTAACAATGAAGGGTTACAGCTCTCAAGGACGTGGAAGTATTGTACCCATTGTATCTATATTAATAAAATTGATTTTCAATAGGTTTGCGAGCGATCAGTTGAATCGGTTGAATCGGTTGTGTCGATACTTTGTTCCGCAATATTTTGTAACCGGCGTAGCGTTTTCTGTATTGTTCCGGTTGCTAATTGTTCGTGGCGCGAATGATCGAGTGAGCATGGTAAGTCGTGGTTCGCCGAGTAAGATGATTTAAAAGAAAACCGTAGACCCAATGTTAGAAACATATTTATTTCTATGTTCCCAACTATATTGCATGAAAAGTTAAATGTTATTACTGGTAAAATTTTTAATGAAAATGTTTAAGTTTCGGTTGTATGTTTTCCAAATGGCTCATCTGAACACAAATCAAAGAAACAAAATCTGTGTAGAGTGAATTATTATGTTTTCATTAAAGGATTGTCGATGAACTATATGTGAGAATCACTTAAGTGTTTCTTAGATGTTTTATTATAGTTTCTTTTGTGAAGATTTTTTTGGGTGAAGAGAATACAGCTGATACTACATTTAATAACAAATCTCTCAAATGGGCCGAAGTTGCATCCATAAATAGACCCAATTTGGTGCTTATAAACCGAAATTTAAACTACATCCCTCGAAAGTTTCTGACTTTATAAAACGAGTTATGTAACTTTTCGTGATACATACTACCAAACATCTTTTTAAACTTATCTGAGTAAGTGCACAACTAGTTTAATTGCGCTTCCAGCTCAAATATTTAATTAGTTATAATATAAAATTTCATCGATCGTTGCATATTAGCGAAGACTACTTTATGTCTACCGTCTCTGAATACAGCTCCTCTATCTAGCAAGGGTAGAAGCTCAATATATATGTGTTAGTAATTCTCTTCGAACAAAAAGTAGTGTACGTGTGACTTCATGTCAGTGAAACATAAGAACAATAACAACAAAATCATCTGTTGTCAAAGTGTGTTGCTGTTTGTTAATCCTTTTTGATTAGAAAGAGTACTGGAAATCGTGCAAATAAATCGTACTAATTCGCATCACAGCAACACGATCAATTATGAGCATGGTCGTAGTAAGCCAACGAATCGGAATAGCTGCAATGAATTGTCAACAATTCAGCCTGAATAAAGAATAAATCAGTCAAATTAAGAAGAACAGAATACACGTCAGCTCCGTAATTTGGATGCATCCCGTTCTGGTTTAAGATTACAACACCACTGTGTCTAGAGGAACCAACTGGCTGACACCGTTAACTGGATGGAGAACTTACCCCGTTTAAAAACCGAAGCTTTATTATTATTTTTTATTATTATTATTTATTGGCGTCAATCAATAGTAGACCATATATTAAATTACATTACATTCTTAACATCTATGTTCGTTTCTAATTTACATTTTATTATTCACTTGCTAGTCTCAAAAAGAATTTTTTTTCAGTGTTTTTCTATCCATAGTAATATCAATTATTTCACTATATGCATTATAGCACGACTTCATTCTATTTAATGGCAATAACATCATTTTTAAAGGCTACCATTGCAAACTCTCTTCGTTTTTTAAGTGTGTCTAAATTAATTAGCATGCATCTTGAATCATACGACGGCAATGGAAGGCTCGCCCATCCTAACTTCCGTAAAGCAAATAACAAAAACTGTTTTTGTACTGATTCAAAGACCAGAGTATGCTACAATATTCAAGGATGGGTCTAACAATGTTTTGATAGTGTAGGGATCCTTGAAATGAAAACTAAACCTCTTGATAAAACCAAGCATGTTGGCTGCCTTGTAGATAATGTTATTATAATGCTCCACAAAGGATAATTTAGAGTAAAGTATAACACCTAGGTCTTTAATATGACTGCATCTTTCAACTTGCTTCTGGCCAATGGTAACTGCTTCTTGCCTTATAATGTGCTTTCTTGAAAATGATATGGAATGACATTTTTAAACATTTAGTTCTAGTAAACTTTTCGTGCACCAGGTATGAAATTTATCGATTTCGCGTTTAAATATTTTCAAATCAGATGCTTTACATATTTCAAAGAAAATTTTCATGTCGTCAGCATATATTAAAACATCATTGACAAACAAAATAAACATTAATGGTCCAAGATGAGAACCTTGTGGCACTCCAGATGTCACATTCACTACTGATGACAAAATACCACCAAATCTTACCCTTTGTGTTCTACCAGTCAAGTATGATTGGACTCATTTTAGTAAACTCGGATTGAAACCTAGCCTCGATAATTTAAACAGCAATAAAGGAATATCAACTCTATCAAACGCTTTACTAAAGTCAGTATATAACGCTTCAACATAATTTCCTTTATCCATTGCGTTTAAAGAAAATGTTACAAAATTCAACAAATTGGTAGCCGTTGATCGCCCTTTAACAAAACCGTGTTGTTTGTTATAAATAATAAATTTTTAACTTGTGAGAAAATGTTTTTGTTGACTATTGATTCAAATAACTTAGGAATACAAGATAATATCACAATTTCACGATTATTTTTTATGTCAGATTTTTTGCCGCATTTAAAAATTGGCATCAGAAAGGATTCTTTCCATACTGACGGAAGAATACTTGATTCAAGGGATGAATTGAATAGCCAAAACAATGGTTTCACTAGCTCTTTCGATACTGCTTTTAGAAAAGCTGGCGGCAGACCATCAGGTCCAGCTCCCTTAGAAGCATCCAATGTATTTATTGAAAGTAGAATTTCGTTAAGTGATATGTTATTAACTGTTACATCAATGATTGTTTCAGGAAGGTACGAGAAATACTGATAATCCCGATCATTAATGGCATGAGTAGTGTAAACATCCTGGAAGAAGTCTGCTAATAAGTTGCTGATTTCGTTTGGAGTTTTGCCTGTTTTACTGTCTAACTGCATTTTTGATGGAAAATTATTCGACTGCTGTTTGGTCTTAACGAAACTGAAAAAAGATTTTGGGTCTAACTTTATATTATTTTCTACTTCAATGTTGTAATCCTCATAAGCATTTTTAATTTCTAAGTTCAACTGGTCACATATGGTTAAGTATTTTGTAAGATCCAAATCATTTTTATCTATTTTATAAGCTATATGTGCTTTTTGTTTTCTATTTTTCAGGTTGATTATTTTTCTATTATACCATGCTGGAGCTTTAGATTTGATTGATTTTTTCCTTTGCTTCTTAGGTACTGTCGTCTCTAAAATCTCGTATATTACTTGGTAGAACTTGTAAAAGCTGATTGCCATTGAAAGAAGTCACCACCTTATTTGATTTTGTTACTTTCTTCTGATGTTCTCTGGTGTTGATCAATCTGCTGGTGTGGGTGCATCTATAGATTTCTTCTTGGGTCTTCTTCTAGATTTGGAAGACGTCACCAATAAATATCAAAGCCAAATATAATATTCATTATTTGTGATGAATAAACTCTGAATAAAAAATGAACTGTAGTCGAGTTGACAGTAGATTTCAGCTTTGTTTTTTTTGTATGTCTTGTTTTTCAAGTGTGGGTTTCAGCATTCCACATACACTGCACTATTTGTAACCCATCCAGAATGTTTTATTCCAATTTCAAATCAATATGTTTCTTTTAAATGTGAAATAGGATTACTCGCTGGCTCAAGCGACAAAAGACGAAAAAATACTGACAGCTGCTGTATCTCTTTGTGTGCGTGTACTTATGAACAAGCACGCCCATATACGTAGAGTGGTTCCACCTTTTCTCAAAGATGGCGTTGCGGTTACTGTCGCCTGGCTTTTGGCAGAGTTCTTGATAAAGCAGTCTTCTTGATAAAGTAGTCTTCGATATTAGGCTGAGTAAAGGGACGCATACCCTATATAATTATTCAATAAAAATAAACATAAAATGCACGTCAAGATGTCATAAGAGAATTTGTGAATATCTTTCGAAATATTATGGTGAAAATTATTCATTTGAATGCTTCAATTTTTGTTTTCAAAAAGCTTAAATGTCAGATATTTAGGTACTTAATACAACATGCCTTCAAATGATTTTTATACAATTTTTTAGAAAATTCCAAATGGCTTCAAAAATATTATTTAAGAAAATCTCAGGCTCATGAAACCACCGTCAGATGATTTGTTACAATTTTCTCAAAATATTATTAAAAGTTAGAAAAGTTTTCTTAAAAACCCTTGTAAATAATCCCATTGAATAATTCGTTTGAAAATTCATTTTAACTTCAAATATAATAACTTGAAATAATACATTTACGTTAAATGACTGCGTAATGTATTTTTAAAAAAATATGAAATGTACATAACTATTTGAAAAATTTACCGACACACTATAATATCCTCGGATGATTTTTTCAGGATATTACAAAAACTAACAGATGCGCTACTATTATGCCTTTTGCTCTTTCTTTTGGTAATTTAAGATTTCAGATCAATCTGTAGTTTTTATGCAAATGCGATTTGAAGTGAGAAAGTTTATGTATGTATTATCGGGGTATACCTGTATTATGTAATATGACATGAATTAAAGATCATTTTTTAAAAGAGTTAAAAATTTCAAAGCATTTATGTTCTTTGTTTTACTTATTTTAACCTATCGTCATATGATATTTTTATAAACTTTAGAATGTTCTAAACTTCTATGGAAATCATCGAAAAAAAACTTAAAAACAAGAACGGCTGATGCATTTAAAAAAAACACATAAAAATCATCAAAAACATTGGATTTTCTTGTTTAAAATATTCATTAAAATACTTGAGCCGTTTTATTTTCAGATATTATATTTACCTGATGTAACTCACGCAGCTATTTTTAAAATTCTGTCAAAAGTTTATGCTTATTTTAATCAATCACCAGGTTGATGTGTCGTCAAATAATTTCTGAAAACTCACTCAGGTTGTTCCAAAATCACCAATTATCGCTCATAAAAAGATTTTGATCATTTGACTTACATTATATCAACATGAAATAACTAAGTGAAGTGTTCTTCAAATTGATTGTTATGTGCTTGTATATTTACCAAAGCTTTATATTTCTTGTGATTGCATGGTGTATGTTAGTAAAATATTTGTTTAATAGTATGCCTTTGAATTATTTGTGAATGTTCTCTCAAGTCGTTAGATCTTTTTATATATTTTTTATAGGAGTCGTTGAAATAATAGAAAATTTTAACTTTTAAAATATGCACGTAGAAAAAAAAGCTTTAAACCAAATTTTGTTTAATGTTTTTATTTGTTCAAAATAATGCACATCAATATGTCGTAAGATCTTTATATATATTTTTTTCAGAATATTATTCATTAAAATTCTTCAACATTTTGACTAACAAATAACTAGTGCAGCTTGTTTCAAAATCATTCAAAATTTTATCACGTATTTCAAAATATTTTGAGGCACTACAACTTGTCTCAAAATTATTTATTTCTCGCATGCTCAATCTGCTATAACTTTGTCAATTATCAATATTTTTGTCTGAAAATTTGGCAACACTATAATCAATGTATAGACCTCATAGACCAAAATTTCATGTTGATATGATTTATAAATTTGAAGTTTTCATAACATATGTGAAAAACACGTTTTTGGACAAACCAATTTCAAAAATCCGTATATCTGTGAAGTATTTAGATAGCATATTGAAATTATCACCATAGCCTAAAAATGTATAAAAAGTCATGTGGACAGAATTTAACTGTTTCCTTAAGGTGGTTTGGACTACAGCTGCCGTCAGGCTCTTCTACAAGTTGTTGCAAATATGGTTATGTAAATTTTTTGCTTTGTCAATCACCACAGCTAGTAAACCGTTAAAGTATTCAAATTCGACGAGAGAAAGTTTAGTAATTATAAAACGATTCCACCTACCATGGGGCATCTAGATGCCAGCCCCCCCTCCTTATTAATTGAATCGTTCAAAATTCGGCAGAGATGTTAATTTCTTTCAAAAAGTAATCTTCGTGTGAAGTCTAATATTCTTCGCACCACTCAAATGAACATATAATTGAAAAATTATCAGTATCATTTATTTATTAGCGGCGAAACACTCCAAACTCTACCAACGCTAATAGTTTCGACGAAGATGGACACCAAACATTCGTCCCATGCATACCATTTTCGAAGCTAGGGAATAATTTCAAAACTCAACCGATTCAACCAACAGACCTTTTTTTATTCCAAAATTCAATCGTGCTTAATATTGTCTATGATAGCTTTAACCGAATCGATGACATCGATGGCCACCTTAGGCCGCGGCAGGGTATAGTTGACAGTTCGCCCGAACGGTTCATACTCGCTGTTTCGGGACAGAACCGACCGCAGATGATCTCCATCGTAGTATAGATTGATGCTACCGTAGAAGGGCGGAATCTGCGTCAGCAGCCGTTTCTGGTGCAACAGCCTTTCCTTGACGATTCTGTAGAGACCGATTTGATGTTTTGTCCAGTTGGTGAAGTAGCCGATCAGAACGTCCAGCATCGTCGGGTACCAGGCGATGGGGGATTGAATCGATATTTGATCATTGTAGGTTTGAAGTTTACTTTGCTCTGCATGGACGAGCGGGGGGTGCTCACTGGCTACGGGTTCGTTCAAATCCGGCAGGCCATCCGAAAGGACAGACCCGATCAGGACGGACAACAGCAAGACTGCAAGCTTCATGACTTTTCACTTTGACGGTCGGATTGATACTCGTCCATGGATGGGGAAGAATGATAGCAAATAAAGCTTCTTTTCGCGAGAGACCTTTCACCGCACCGTGTGTGCGATGGGGTGGGGTTTCGGATTTTCGGATGAAAAATAAAAGGACAAGGCAAAGTAGGTGGAATCGTTTTATGTTTACTTAATTTTCTTTTCGTCGATGGGGTTACCCGTTATTCCCGCTCTTTAGTTGTAGAATCCAACGAAGTTTGTATTTGTGTGCAGAACCATGTCCTCCATGATCTTGACATTGGCATCAAACAGAGCGGTGACATCGAGGCTGATTTTCTTCAGATCGTAGGTGGCGGCGACGAATTTCTCCAATCTCCTCAGAGACCGTTCCCACAATGGCTCGGTGTTGGAAGGACCTATTTTGGGATCGAATCCGCTGCGAAGGGAATCGGTGTTAAGGTGAATGAAATCGGTGAAATTAAAGGTGTTCATCATTTGGACCAATTTCGGAACTCTCATCATGTGGGCCCTGATGGGATCGTCGGTGTGTGATCTGGCCAGCGACGGTAGGTCAGCCTGTTCTTCGGAAGCCACTCGGGATTGTCGTGCTCTCTCGTTTCCTTGTGGTGATGCACCGGTTGGAGAAAGGAGAAGCATCTCCAAAGAATGTAGCATTTGTTCATGCGTCGGTTCGCCTTTCACCATGTTGATTGTGGTGGTAGAAAGTAACACCAGTATTAAAATGGACAGATTGAAATACATTTTGATCCTTCTTTCGGAACGGTTGAATTTTGGCAAAACCCGATTCGGGGTTCGAGTTGTGAATTTAACTTGGCAACTGACCGGAGTCGAATGAGTTTAAACAGAGCATAGAGCAGGCTTTTAACTGATGGATTTGTTTATGGTGGTGTGAGGCAATCGGTTTTCGGGAAGGAAATTATTCGAGGAAAGCATTGAAACATCTTTTAGAAATTTTTTGCTGAGTTAGGTTTTAAAATGAGTATATGGCCAGTTATAAGAATTTACTCAATATCATTCGGCGGCAGATTTTTTCACCTTACTATTTCACATTCAATTAAATGAAAAACTTATGCTTCATACATTTTTGAAGCTTCAAATTTATTTTCTCATAAATTGAATCAATATCTTTCAAATTTAATTGATTGAGGATTTATTCTTATTTTGTTTAACTCAGACTACAATTCCAAATTTTCTATTATAGCTTTTATAGAACAGTTAATATACTAAGAAAAACGCGTGCCTTTTGAGATACCTATTGCAAATTTTATCTTGTATTGGGATGTTAGTTATTGGAAAACTAAAAAGCAACACATAACAGGAAGAAAAACTCCGCAAGGATTTAATATACTCAGAAAAAATATACACCGTAACATATCATGTTATTTCGAATTGGCCTCCATGAAAAAAGCTGGAGCATGTATTATTACTGTCCCAATTTAAGTTAATGCATTGAAAACATGCGAGTTGATTTTCATACGAATTGAAACCAGATGTTATTTTAAACGGAATAGAATTTATGCTTGTTAGGTTAGAGATAAAATTCGTTTAGTTGATAAGTACTTTCCTATTACCTGTACACCCAGGTTCACGAGCATATTGGGGAGTTGCTATTCATAAATATTATTGTTCAAAATCAAGTAAATCATTTGAAAAATACATTTGTTTTCGAAGATCTGATTTTCTTATCGATATTCTGTCGTTCTCGCTTACCTCTTCCATCACTCAATCCCCAGGTTTTTGAAAACAAACAGCAATTTCATACCGTGATTTGATTATTATTCCTGTTTAGGCATAGGCGTAGCCAGAGGGGCAGAGGGGGGCCGTTTTATGTTTGCTGCATTTTTTTATTATTTAGTGTTAATGTTTGCCTCGATTTTGTGACAAGATGTAGCAAAAAAGTGCAAAAAGTGGACATCCATTTGATTTTTTTTTAAATACTAATTTTTTTTTTTTCTAATATATGATATTCTACGGGCGAGACGAAACGACTCATTTCCCAGTTTCAGAGACAAGACAGCAGTTGTTGTGCATGAGTACACTGAACCAAATAATCTTATGAATTTCATAAGGTTCAACTTATTAACGATGCTTAGGAATTTCATAAGGCTGACTTATGAATAGGATTTTGTTTCACCCGACGTTGTTCTTGTACGCCTTTAAGCTTTCCTGGCTTTAAGGCAAGTCACTGGACCCACAACCTCAACGTTCAAGGTTCGAATCCAGGTTGCTCCAAATTTTCGTTTTTTCATCATCATAATATTTCATAAGATAAATTTATGAAATTCATACTGATTCCTTATAGCAAATAATCATAATGTAATCTTATGAATATCGAAAGTTTATTTCGCTGAGTGTAAGATAAAAAACATGAATGACCACCCAAGGCTGCTACTCCGTTGTTGCCAGATGAGCTATTATTTCACAGAGAACCACCAGATGATGCTTGGGACTAGAATACATTCTCAATGTGATACAAACTGGTGATCACAAACTAATGCAATAACCAGCGCTTGCCTCGCCCGAATGCAGGTCAAATACGTTAAACTTGCGGTTATATCCTAGATACAACCCACCTCTATTTTTTTTTAATATTAATACCTATTTATGATTTGTACCTTTTTATACAAATAGTGCTATTGGAGCCAATCACAAAATGGGATAGTGGTTTACTTGCTCCAGGTGGTATGGTGGTAAGGCGAGCTATGGCAAACCAATATTATGGATCACAATTAATTGTGATCCCCACCACCGACCACCAGCCCGGCGAATCCCGACATCTCACCCGGGAGCATTTTTGTTGTTTATTTATTTTTTGTGCTCACTCGATTACTCACATATCCGAATTAAAGATAACCGAAACAATACGAAATGAGCCATATAACAAAATAGTGCGTAAAAAAGCATCGACACAACCTTTCACAGCCGATGCTCGAAGCAAACTTTTTATTCGTAAACTTACAATTTTTACAACTGTACCAATCATATAGAAGCGTCTTAAGAACAATCTCTGCGAATCCATTTAAAATTGCGATTTAGGGATTTGGTAAAAGTAAGAGTGTGTAGATGCATTTCGTGCCTTCTGGAAAATTTATTGCAAATTTAGCATCAACCGAGGGAGACTTAATCCTATACTCAATGATATCATTATCTCCAATCCGCTCAATCAATCGCTATGTTTTGTGATACATTGGATGGATTAATATTATTTGAGATAACTCAATACAGACGTCATCCAAATTGTAAATATTGACAGGCAATCTGTGAACACCCACCTAGTACCTTATAGAAAGATGCTTAGAGGTGGACCGAAAGATTCGATGAGCTACCGTAAAGATTTTTTTTTCTGTTTCTATGAGAGAAAAACGGTGTTTTTGCGGTGTTGCTTTACATTAATTGTTATGTTATATATTCTCCGTGCGAGGAGTAACGATTATGATGTAGAAGGAGATGTTCGCTCATCACCATGAGGCACCAAGAGTGAACAACAATGTTTTTGGCTAGAATGAAAGATGTGAAGAGAAAGTGTTGGAAGGTCCGTCAGAGTGCGGCAGATAGGAAAATTAACAGATGTTTTTGAAAATTGAGCGAAAGGGCATGTATCCAATGGTACTCGAACCATGGACGTCAATCTTTGCCTACCATCCCACTGCGGGGTAGGGTTGTAGCGATCGGAACAAGTCCGCCACTTCAACAGGCAAAAATTGACGCATGGAAAGACGCTCATGTACCACTGTGGCTTGTATAGTTTTATTCTTAGCGATCTATTGTGTGCACTCTGTTTACTGATGCGCACATGGGAGAGGAACTCTCTCCTTTTTTGGGTTTGTTTTGATTCGCACCGACTGACGATCACTAAAGTGGTGTTGCTTTGTCAAAATATACACTGAAAATTTATTTTCGTAAATAAGCTTTCATCTGGTACAGCGCACGAAATGAATTTCATGAAGATAAACTAATTGCTGCTTCTCTTCAATCGTACTCATGCATGTTGGTATTTCTCGTTGGGTGTGCTGGAATTATTGATTTATTTTTATTTATTTTTTCAATTACATACTGAGTCGATATAGAAGATCTCTCAGTCAATCATGCAACCACCAGAGTTTCTTTATTATTGATAACAAAATATTCGTAGTAGTTTATATTGTTTTCGTACAATGCACGAATGTTCTTTCTTTGCCAATAAATGCTTCGTGTTTTAGAGAGTTACGCGTGTGGCTTTGAGTACGAAGGTAGTTTCTTGAAAAGAACACATCTATTTACAACGAATACAACGAATTGATTGGTTAGTCTAACTTTCGATTTCGTAATAAAATCAAAATTTAATTTTCAGTGTGGGTGAGAGGGTCGTTGAGGAAAAGTACATTTTCAGTACAAACTGTGAACACACTCGGTGGTTATCCTGTACAAAAATCCAATACGACTATAAAGTGAATATTTTGACACAAGACAGTACTCGCTAGATTTTACCATTTAATGCGGTTCGATTTTGAAACATGTGGAAACCTAACCGCAGAGAAGATAATCCACCCGTCGTTCAGGCGGATTGTCACAAACTGAGGGCTTGATTCCCGCTCTAGCCGGTGGAGCTTGGAAATATCCCTACTCTACTGATCCACCAAGCGTTGTGTTGTCCGCTGTATAATGTTATGTGTGTGCAACCGCTGGTTGAAGACGGTGTAATTCTGTCGCTCTGTCATTCTCTCTCTCTCTCTCTCTCTCTCTCTCTCTCTCTCTCTGAAAAAATATCTTGCTCCGCCCTATTTGAAATCCTGGCTACACCTATGTGTATAGGTAAAGACTGTATTCGATGAAATTTGGACACACAAAATAGCTCACCAAAAATTTTCCTTTAGCCCGATTCTTTTCAAACTTTCTGGAAATAAAGTACTACTTAATGGTTAAGTTTGGTTAAAAGATCAATTTTTTGTATGAATAAAATATCGGTTTTTAACATAATTTGAAAGAAAGTTTGTGGATAGCTCATTTTCGATACACTCCTTACGTGAATATGGTTGCAGCAGGGCCTGAATAAATGCCACCTGAAGACGAAAATGATGAGGGGGCATTCATAAACCACGTATACTTTTCTGGAGTAAGGGGGGTAACCAAAGTTTACGCTCCATAATAAATTTCAAAACAATTGAATGGACCAAAGTCTACGATGGAGGATGGGGAGGGGGGTCTGAGATTTTCAAAAATGAGTCTACGTGGCTTATGAACAGGCCCTGAAGAGGGTTTTGATGCGCATCAAAAAGCCATTAAAATATATAAAATGTTCAAACTATTGTCATTTCTTGCGGAAGGCGCGCTTGAAAAAGTGGCACAAGTGGCATCCGTCTACACGTTTATTTGTACGGAATACGTAAACAAGCAGTATGATGTGTACGCAATCTATTACGTGTAGATCCCATTTTCCTGCCTTAAATGAAAATTCCCAACGAAGTCAATATTAACTAGGAACCGCTAGTGGGGCTACTATGCAATGATATTACAGAATGCCACAATGTCTTATCCCGAAACTAATCCTCATGAATTTTAGCCAACAGGTTATTTAATTGAATAAAAGCTTTTATAAACAAAAATATTAATACCCGACTGATTTATTAAAAAAAATGTAGGGTATGTTTGAAATAAACATATTCGTACTCATTCACAGCGATGTCAAATCCGAAAATTCTCACTTTTATTTTTAATACGAACAATTCTAAAACAAACATTGACGTTACGCTAATTTTAACAAAGAATCCTTTTTAAACAAATATAACAAATATTTCTGGCCTTAACAAATAAAAGTTAACGTTTGGCTCGACCTTTTTTATATTTACTTTGATAGTTTTCTTCGCATGTGGTTTCCGTCTAATTTAAAATTATTTACTCTACTTGTTATGTTTTGTATTCTCCGTGCGTGGAGTAATGATAATGATAAGGAAATGTTCGCTCATCACCATGAGGCACCAAGAGTGGACAGTAATGTTTGCTAGAATGAAAGATATGAAGAGAAAGTGTTGAAAGTTCCGTCAGTGTACGGTAGGTTAGAAATAGAATAGAAGTATTGAAAATTGAACGAAAGGCCATGGGTAAAGTAGGACTCGAACCAAGGACGTCACCCTTTGTCTAACATCCCACTGCGGGGTAGGTCAAGGCACGGACGAATCCGCCACCTCAACAGGCAAAAGGTGGCGTTTGGAAAGCGCTCATGTTCCACTGATGGCTTTGTGATAGTTATTCTAGCGATATATTGTATGCACTCTGTTTTGATGCGCGCATGGGAGAGGAAATCTCTCCTTCTTTTGGGTTTGTTTTGATTCGCAACTTCTGGCGCAAAGTCAGTTCACGGTGTATTTTTGCTTGTTCTAGAATTCATGACAGCAGTTTATGGATTTGGGCACAGTTTTTTCGTGAGGAGAAAGGAGAGCAGGCATTAGTTATTGGTAACGTTGATGTTACACTGTACATTGTTACAGCCCGTCAACATGTAATCTACCACGACCAAGTTGGCCGAACGCGCCCATGCCACTCTCTAAACTGAAGGGCATGAATGTGTGAAAATTATTGACAATGTTTCAAAGATGGACACTTTGATATGCGGTTTTTATTTCGTATACTTAAAAACTAATTTGGAAGATTAATTGACACTGCGATTCTAATTGGATTGGATTTGGATTGGATTTGGATTGGATTTGGATTGGAATTGGATTGGATTTGGTTTGGATTTGGTTTGGATTTGGATTGGATTTGGATTGGATTTGGATTGGATTTGGATTGGATTTGGATTTTATTTTTCAAACATTTTGATTTTTTTTTTTATAGTTGCCATCAATAGGTTTATTAAAAACAAAAAATTTTATAACCTATAATTCTATATAGTTGATATTCTGAAGACGCAGCTGGGTAGCTCAGTGGTTACCCGTTCTGCTTACTGAGCAGATGGTCGGGAGTTCAATTCCAGGCCCGTCCCCTTCCTTGCCATTTGTCACTTGTCTCTTTCTATCATCACTCGATTTAAAATCAAAAGCAGTCTACTGCGCTTTCTTTCATTGATCGCTTCACTTACAACAGTGCATCCATGATCTAAAAATAACCTGCCTCACTAACACAACTATCCTTCCCTTGGCAATTGTAGAGGTGCAGAGGTGCTCACGGTCTCTTATAACAACGATTGTCAAACTAATCATTCCTTTTCCCACCTCCCCAAAGACCGTGAGGACGTGGCCGGCGCCGGTACTGATCTATAAATAGAATTAGTGAACTTGTACATTGAAGATATAAAAGCTACTCCCAAGCTCCATCTGTGCAATTACAATAGTTCTGATCAGTAAAGGAGTAGCAACGACGATATTGCACGGTCTTTTTTTTTTTTTTTAAATTTCTAAGCAGTTGTTATTCTGAAATTAAACAAAAAGTGTTCACAATATTTTTAAAATTGCGAATGATTAAAATTATATATATTTGTGTTAGATTTAAATTTTTATAATATACTAGCTGAATCCAGTGCGAGCCTTGCTACGCACGCAACTAAGTGAATAAAAAGAACCGGCGAGTTTATAATTTTTTTTTTTCGAAATGAATTGGGCTTAAATATTTTTGTTTGCCAATGTGTGTAGTTTCTGCAAAATTAAACGATAGTAGTGTCTACCGGTTTTTCTTTCGGTGAAGAAACATTTCATAGACAAAACGTTAATCTTGAAACTACGCCGTATCCTTTCAGTTTGAACGTAATTTTCTCTTGCATAACCTTAGATTAACTTCTTGTGCATAATGTAGCACTGAGAGTAAATTAAGCATCCCCCTTTCTTTACTAAGGAGGGGTCCAAACTTTTATCAGAACATGCTGCTTACCCGAGAAATACATATTTTGAGATTGTGTTACATGGATAATTTTCATGTTTGGTTCAAATGACAGTTTCATTAATTCAGGAGAGCCCCCCCCTCCCTCCTGAGTACCACCTAAAAAAAAATTCTGCCTCCAAAAATCTCCACATGCAAAATTTGTTTCCATTTTTTTTAATAGTTCTCGAATTTTGCAAAAAATTGTATTTTATTTGTATGGGAACCTCCGTTTGTTTTGTTTTTTTAGATGTATTTATTTATTTATTCCGTCAATCGATCGTAGACTACATATTTACACTTAATTCTACCTTCTTAAAGATCGCCTAGAAACAAAATACTGTCTTAGGTTACTACGTGACATTGTTAGGTCAATTGATTCACAATGCAGATTATAGAGAGACATCATTCCTTCAATTGGTCCGAATTTCGCATAGTTTGTCCGATTGATATTTAACGCAAATAAGTTCCGATTCCTCAAATACCGCGAGGGGGTGTAGAAATTTAGACTACATAATAAGTTAGGGGAGGAAATGCGATGTGATACAATATCGTTTACAAAAGAGATCATGGCAAATTCCCTTCGTTCTTTTAGAGTTTGAATGTCAATAAGCATACACCGTGCTTCATAAGACGGAAGTGGAAATGTTGTCCAGCCTAATTTACGGAGAGCATACAAAGAAAATTGTTTTTGGACTTATTCTAATCGTTCTTCATGTGTTTTCATAAAAGGAGACCATATGACACTACAATACTCTAGAATAGACCAGACATATGCAACGTACAATGTTTTGATCGTATATGAATCATGAAAGTTTTGACCAAAGCGTTTAATAAAACCTAGCATATTGGTTGCTTTATGGATAATTGTGTTGTAATGGTCGATAAAATTAAGCTTAAAATCTACAATAACACCTAAATCTCTGACTCTCTCGCATTTTTTTTTTTAAATTTCAGTTCCTAAACAAACAGTAATTTGTGTTGTATTTCGTTTTCTACTGAGAGTAATTAAGTTACATTTCTTAACGTTTATTTCTAGTAAGTATTTTTTGCACCATATACCAAATAATAATATTTCGTTTATATAAGTTACATTATCCTGGTTATTCTTATTTTCCATAAATATTTTCATGTCGTCTGCATAGATGAGAATTCTTACCTGCTTAAGAATGTAAGAAATATCATTGACAAACAAAATAAAAAGCAAAGGGCCTAGATGCGAGCCTTGGGGAACTCCAGATAATACATGAACAGGGTGTGACTTTTTACCATTAAAACTGACTACTTGTTGCCGATTTATTAAATACGATTGTATCCATTTAAGAAATGTATCCTCAAATCCTGTTTTTCCTAACTTGAAGAGTAACAGAGGAATGTCAATACGGTCAAAGGCCTTGCTAAAATCACATGGTTCGACATGGTTGCCGTTGTCCATTGCGTTTAATAAATAATTTACGAATTCTAACAAGTTTGTGTAGGGGAAATGTGGGTAACCCCGTCAGGGTGGGTAAGCCCGTCACCCCAACGGCTTTACTAGAAAACCATTTTGCAGTATGTTTTTGACTATTCCTATTATTAGTATTTATCATTTTAACCATTTCGAGACACATCATACCCACTGGGAACTGTCAAACTTGAGGAAAATAAACAAAACAAACGCAATTGTCGTCGCAGCAATATCGGATGTAATTTTTCGATGGTAGATTTTAAAACCTTGATAAATAATTAAGTACAGAAATTCAATTCCATCGATCGCGTACTTTCATTTACACTGTATCTTAGAGCTGAGATTCATTGAAAGGTAAGTTTAATCAATTATCCAACATTTACGGTGTAATTAAGAACAAAAGTGCCTCTCGGGTAAGCCCGTCACTCATCGGTGCGGGTAACACCGTCATGCTCTTTGGATCAGCGGATGTTTGTGAAACTATTTAACCATTTTTATCAGATGCCACGCAACTACAAATGGAACACCCACTGCGGAAATTGGACCGATCAGCAGCTGATCCAGGCAAAAGACGCAGTGGATCGCGAGATTTCCGTGAATCGTGCTGCTAAGGCGTTTGGAATTCCAAGAACTACGTTGGCAGACCATCTTACGGGAAAGGTTGTGAAGTCGAAACTAGGATCACGAGAAACGGTTTTCACGCCAGAACAGGAAGCGGAACTTTTGCAGCACATGCTTGATCTAGAAAGTCGTTTTTACGGCATTAGATAGAACGATGTACGTGAGCTGGCTTTCGAGCTGGATGAAAAAAAATAAGATTGCCCATCCGTTCAACAAAAATGGTGCGAATGGAAATTTCAAATCAAACCCACATTAAAAGTATTTTGAAAATTTCCCTGAATGATATTAAATAACTTCTGGCAATATTGGGCTTGTCGCACATGTTTCAAACCTGGAGATTTTAAAGACTCCGGAATCTGTTCCATATAAAGGGCTGTCCATATACTACGTGGTAATCATGAGGGATCAAGAATCAGAAAAAAAAGATTACTCGTACAGATAAAAACAGATTTCACACAAAATTATGGTACATGGTTATGTATGAATCTGAAACACTCTAAAATATGTCCCTGTGGTATATGGATGACCCCTTGTGAAATGGCCAATAGAAATGGTTGATGAATCATCACAAGAGATCAAAAGTATCTACATGTTCAAAATTAAATTTCGTTTGCAGAAATCTTCAAAACTATTTAAAAAAAAATGAATGCCGGTCTTACCCCATTGGGTGACGGTCTTACCCGCAATGATTGAAAAACTTCAATATTTACCATGTTTGTTTTGCGTATGTTGTTTGACCGAAAACACATATTTTGACACTTCCAACGCACACATCGTATAAAGTAATACTCCATCAAAGATTCTGCTAGGGGTACCTGTCATTTGAAGTATTACATTAATTATAAACAATCGCAATGCTTAAGGTGACGGGGTTCCTCCCCTAAGTTGAGAGTCCTTTGAAAAATCCATGCTGCGAATTTGTTATAACATTTTGTACTTGGCTGTACAGTTTTCTATTGACGATAGCTTCAAAGAGCTTTGGGATGCTAGACATAATAGCAATTCCACGGTAATTGCGAATATCGGATTTTTTTCCTGACTTATATAAGGGTATTAGGTATGAGTTTTTTCCAATTTTTTGGGAACTGACCTGAATCAAGTGATCCAAAATAAAGGCGAAGTTAGTTCAAATGCAAGATTTTTCATAAATGCTGGAGGGATTCCATCAGGTTCCGCACCTTTCGCAGCATCAAGATTTTTCAAACCAGCAAGAATGTCTTGAACATGTACCTGACTAACTCTAATGTCAATTAATGATGCAGGAAAGAATGACAAATAATCTAGATCGCGATCATCATCTGAAAATGTCGTGTAAATTTCTTGGAAAAACTTTGCAAACATGTCACAAATCTCACCAGGGTCTTCAGCGCTTTTGTTATCGAGATGCATTTTTGAAGGAAAGTTGTTTGATTTTAATTTTGTTCTGACATACTTGAAAAACTGTTTAAGACATTATTTGATTTCATTCTCTGTTCTGAAATTATACTCTTCCAATTCGGAATTGATTGCTGAATTAAGCTGATCACGGATATTCTTATAATTTTGCAGATTGACATTAGAGTTGTTTTTCTTGTAAATTTTGTGGGCCTTTTGCTTCTGATTTTTCAAATTAATAATATTCCGGTTCAACCATATTGGATATTTGGAGTTATATCTGCGTCTTTTTCTTTTAAGAGGTACGTTCTCATTAATTATTTCAAATAAAAACCTGTAGAAGACATCAGACATTTTTGACGAGGGAGAAGTCTCGAAAAGTCCGGCGCCAAAAATTATCCCTTCTGTTATGAAAATGTGAATGTAGGGGACACATCTTCATAACAGAAGGGATTATTTTCATATTTGGTTTAAATTTGTGTTTCATTTGTATGAGAGCTCCCCCTTTCCAAAGAGGAGAAAATCTCCACATCCCAAATTTGGTTCTATTTATTTGATTAGCCATCCCTTTCTGGTAAGAGAGGGGTCTCAAATTACCATAGAAACATTTCTAATCTTCAAAAACCCCCACAAGCCGAATTTGGTTGCATTTGATTGATTAATTCTCGAATTATGCTGAAATTTGTGTTACATTTGTATGGGAGCCTCCTTTTCAGAGGTTGGAGGGATCTCGAACTATCTTAAGACGTTTTCGTGGACCCAAAACTCCTGCATACAAATTTGGTATAGTTCTTATGTTTGGTTGAAATTTGAGTTTCATATGTGTGATAGGTCCCCTTTCCAGAAAGTCTAGAGTCCAGAGAGTGTCTCGAACAACCATAAACACATTTCTTGCCTTCAAAAACTCGTCCAACTCGAGTTCTGCTGACATTTATTTTTCATTTGCATGAGAGCCTTTCCTTAGTAAAGGCGGAAGGGGTCTCAAACCACCATGAAAACATTTTTCGAATTTAAAAAACCTCCACATGCCAAATTTGGTTCCATATGCTTAGCTAGCTCTCGACCTATGCAGAAATTTGAGTTTTATTTGTATCAAAGCCCCCCTTATTATAAAAAGGAGGTGTCTCTTGTCACCTTATAAACATTTTGTATGTTCATGTACCTCCACCTCACGCCGATCGGTTCAGTAGTCTTCGAGTCTATAAGGTTCAGACAGCCAGAAATTCATTTTTTTTAATGTAAATATATGATATGCATAATTATCACTCAAATTGATAACTAGAAACAATTATTTAAGATAAAAAAAAAATACAATGATAATTATATATTATGATAACATGAAATTTCCTTTTGAAGTTAACCATTCCAATGGTTTAAATTGTTTATAATTCAAAACCAAATAAATTCAGCCACTTAGTTTATATTTAAAATAATTAACTGAATAAATTATGATTGATTAACAAAAATTGTTTTCTCAATTATACGTTTTAGTTTGAATAGTAAAGTAGTTTTTTATTACAATAATTTTAAATGATTAAAGTAATACAAATAATTTTTGCATACTAGATCCTTCCCTATTTTTAATATTTAACTTTCTAATTTCAACACAAAAATTTTGATTTAAAAATTATGAATAATTACCAAAACTTAAGTGATAAGTTTAATGCTTATAATTGGTTATATTGATTAGTTATTTTCTTATTATTTTTCAATAAAATAAATCATTTTAAATAGTATCTTCCTCACACAAACCCTTCCTTGTCCTCTGTATCTTTAGTTCCGGGTAGCATGGACTATGCCTACATCATCATCATCCAGATCATTGTTAATTGAATTCGATAATAGGTGTGAAAAACTGCTTATTTCCTGTCTGCAAGGCGTATTAGATGTTTAAGAACATTCAATTTTTTTACTAGAAAATTTTAGTTGATACATCTATTTGGACGTCCCCGGCGCGGGAAACAGAAACTGAGAATCGACAATTTAGGTGTTGCCCCCCTAGCCATGCGAACATCAGCTTCATAGTACAGGAAGTAGATAACATTTAAAACTAATACAGCACCCTTCACATGTTGTGATACCTCACCAAACATCGAAACACAAGCTCATTTCGTCAATCAATTTATTTTCCTGGTGCAGATTCAATCCCTCACAAATGCTCATATTTGGAATTTGTCGCGTGATGCGTCTTCAGCATATTATCCGCCTCCCGTACGTACAGCTGAGTTTTCCCGTATCCGTAAAGATTATAATTATCGTAAATGTTGCCCAACGTTTGCGCCATCTCTTCGTTCAATTTGACCACAGCAGTTGCGTCGAGTATGTTGCCAGCCGCTTCCACCAGCAGTTCGAATGCTCGCGCCATTTTTTCGTCACCGGGAATTCTATCCTCCGTACACTGGATTCCTGGATCCTTGTCTCGTGGTTTCAACAAGCGAGCATCTACGGCCACCATCAGAAGGACGGTTGCCAAACAAAGCAGAACTCGATTCATAGTGAAATTCATTTTCGATCCGAACAGCCCTGAGAACGACAACCAAGTAAATGCCCGTGGAGGCAACACACTAGTCAGGAGCACTTGTAACCAAATTTATCTCCTTTCACTTCATTTTGGTGAGGCCCAGCGACTCCCTCCATCCCGAACGGCACGCGAATATCAACGAAGGCATTTAGTTTGATGATGAAGGCTTCAACGTGCGTTGGATCGGGTTTGAAAAATCATTTCTCTCTTCGCAGCTAACACATAAGGAGTGAGGAAAAATCCTACCGCAGTAAGATCCAGATAAAAATAAACAGACATTATGAGCACTTCGATTTCCGCTAGGCTAGTCCTGTCGTTGTTGGTGGTGCTGGCAACGTTGGCAGCCACCAGTGAAGCCAACCCTGGGGATTCTCGGGCGGTTGATGTTGAACAGCTGAGAGCCGCAGTTAAGCAAATTCAGGAGAACCCGCTGAATTCGGAGTCATTCGTATCGATGGCCATAGTCCTGGGAAGGTCGCTGTCAATATTTCAACGCAATATGCCCGTGTGGAGTCTGTACGATCAGTTTGAGGCCTTCTTCACCGTCGCTGAGCTACTTCCGCTGGAATATCAACTAAACTATGTCAAACGAGTGTAGTTTGTGAATAAATGAAGAACTAAAATGTTGTGTATTTTCTGCATGATTTACAACTGAAAGAAAGCCATTTGTCCCACATCCGTTGACCTGTGTATTGTCATGGTTGATTCGAACTTATACTCTCGTTGATTTAATAGAACTGGTCTCGTTTATATAAGAGTTTTACTCTTGCAATAAGAGGTTTTGCTCCTTTCTGATCATTTGATCTTCGTGGTTATACGTTTGTCATTATATCAAAGTTCAACTATGCATTGTTTGTTAAGTCACTAGCTACACGAATTAACCCAATACTTAAGTTTGAACATTTACGCATTATTTTCTGCCGCACCCTGTATAGAAACATCAAGGCGTTTCAATATGTGCTCCATATCATTGTGAAATAAAATAAACTGTAGTGGACCAAAATGATAACCTTGTGGCACCCTGATAACAATTCTAGAAAAAAAACTCTTCAAATCTTACTCGTTGCGTTTTTTTTTCAAGTATGACTCGATCCGTTCTAGTAATCTGCCAGATGATTACTTTATGGTCAAAACGTAAAATGAGATTCGAATTAGATCGATAAGTTGTTTCGTTCTGGAATTATTGCCGAAAATGAACCTTGTAATAAACTTAAGGTACAAATAAAATGAAATTGATAATAAAATAGAATGGTTTTAAATGGAATACAATAAAGTTAAGATATATAAAACGAAAATGTGTAAAATGGAATTAAATGACTAGAACTGAATCGAATTGAATGCAAAATAATGGAATTGAAACGAAATGAATGGAATTAAGTTAAATTGAACAGAATTGAATAGAATGAATTATATTTAGTGGAAAAGAGAAAAAAGTTATATGGCATTTAATGGACCAGAAGGACAAAGAATGGAACATAATATAACAGAAAGGAAAATAATGTGCAAGAAAAAATAGACTCAAAGTTTATTAAATTGAGCGTAATAGAATGGAAAATAATGGAATAGAAGAGAACAGATCAAAATAGAATAAATATATATGAAATTAGGCGTTTTTAAAAAGAACAGGATGAAGCATATAGACTGTTACTCAAATGAAAAGGACTATACTGTGATTTAACACTACTCATAAGCTTCTGCGCAGTGCTTCCTCCTACCATTTTCATCACTTTTGGCTAATCTTTTCTCGATTTTTCAACACTATCCGCTGGTTGCATGCGTTTCCTCAGCTTTGCCTTGGTCAAGTCCAAGAAATTTCGATAGGACTAATCTTTGGGAAGTTTGGTGGATTAAACTCCTTTGGCTTTTGAGCCCTCGGTTTCACAGATTAAGCCTGTTTGTGGCATCGTTTTGGATGCTTCTGCTTCCGACGAGTTTGCAGGCCCATTCTCTCCTTAACAGGCATAAAATTATTCCCCGAAATATTTAGCTTTTTTTCCACTTCTCGGACTGATGGTGAAGGTTAACGCTGGAAATAGTCCCTTACCTTTCTGTGTGTAATTTCAAAAATTGAAAAGTAATAACAACATCGGTTTAATTGGGATGTAAACAACATTACGAAAGTCAAAAGCTGGTTGGTTGAATACTGCACGCATTTCGGTAATTGATGGTTAATCATTAGTGTTTTAATAATAGCCGGAACAATGAATAATATAATAATATTATCTTGAATGCATGAAAAAGTTCTAAAATGAAAGTAGTAGAATAAAACAGAACCAGAATAAAGCAATGAAAAAAAAAAACAATAAGAGGAAAAAAATAAATCAATTGAAATTCAATTGAATAGAAGGAAATACAATGAAACAGAATGTAATGCAATAAAATCAAATTATGTACATCAATAAAGAGTGAAATAGAATAAAAATGAATGGAATAAAACATACAATAACGGAAAAGCATGTAACATAATTGAATAGAAAGAGAATTGCTGGCCCTCTTTTAGCTCAGTCGGTAAATGCGTAGCTCCAAAGCAACACCATGCTGGAGGTTCGATTCCCGGTGTGGTTTAGGAATTTTTCGTTAAGGGAAATTTCTCGACACCCTAGGCACAGGGTAAAATTGCACTTACCACACAACATACAGATTTAAAAAAAGTAGCTAGCATCGAAAATTCTTTTTAAGAGTGGAATAGCATTAATTAAAATAGAGAAGAGTTCAATTAAATGGAAGCAGCATGTAACAGAACACAGTTAAATTGAATCGAACAGATCAATTGGAATGAGATATAATGAATAAGTATAAATAAGATTAGAACAATATAAAAAGGACCAGATGAAAAATAAGAATAAAATGACAAATAATGGAGTTTATTGTAATGAAATATAACAGAACAAATTACAATATCGAATATATGATCACAATGGAACATAATGAATTAAAATGGAACAGAATTCTGTGTATTGCAATAGAACGCAAAATATTTGAACCGATCGGATAAAAATGTAACAGAATCTAAAAAACTTAGAAGAAGTATTATTTCTAAAAATAGAATGAATGGAATTGAATGACAAATATACCTTTAAATAAAATAGAATATAAAAGGGAAAAGAACTAAATATAATTTAGTAAAACGGTGTTTAGTATTCATAGAATGAAAGAAAATGGAATAAAACGGAATAAAATGAAATATAATGAAAAGTAACGGAATAGCATTAAATGGAATAAGATAGAATAAAATAGAATAAACCACTGGATTTGTGGTACACATCCTCCAAAGCCAAAGTAAAGATCAAATCTTACCCCGGAAAAGTCACACAAAAAATATTCATTCGGTGGTGTTTAAGGGACTACAGCGGGAGATAGACCAACCAGAGGCTGAAAATATAGGTAATCAATAAATTAAAAATAAAAGGAGAATAAAATACGATGGAGAGGAATGGAACAAAATCGAATTGTATGAAACAACATCAAACGAAGTGCAAAAGAATAAAAGAAAATCTGGCATTACTTATCCTTTCGAATTTTACATTGGATTTCATAGAAAATAGTCTTTTCTGTACTGCATGACATTGAAGGAATCAATTATAGCAATATTTTTATTCTCTGCTGCTTCCTGGTTGATCATAGATACTAAAACCCAATTTTTTGTGACTTCTGACGTTGAGATTTGGACTTGTCACTTTGAGGTCACCTTCTTAGAAAATCTTTTGAGGAAGAAACTGTAACCTGACAAAATTTCGTTTTCCCGGAAATAAGTAGAGGTGACTTATGAGGGATTCCATCCAGAACGTGCCGGAAATCCCAAAAATCATACCCGATCATCATTGATTTGGATGAAACTTGGCACATGAGTTCGGTACGTTGGAAAAAAAATTCCACTGGTGTTAAGATAATTTGGGTTCAAGAGTAACTTTTGAGATGGGCGTATGTGTTTTTTCCAACATTTTACTTGAAAATCGTAGTTCAAAACCATTACATTTAGAGAAAAACTTTATATAAGGGAACTGTAGGAACGAAAAAGCCTTTCTTAAAAAATATACACAGAAAAAAATTTTTTTTCATCAAGAAAAATCAAAAATAATTACTAAAAATAAAATATCTAAAAACATATTTTTAATATTTTTTAATTTGTTGTATGGAAATTTGAGGAAAAAAGACACGTTTTAAAAAAATCTCTAGGATGGACGCTCTTATAATAAAACAGTTTTTCAAATAGCGAACTTTAGTGTATATTTCAAATTTTGGTTATTCATTCTTATAAATAAATTTTGATGTTACAATATGGTTTTGGAGATCATTACAAACAATAATGATGATAATGATAAACCACGTAAACGCAACTGTTTTCAAGATATTTCTGATTTTCTTTCAATAAAATTTCAAAACCTCAGAAGTACACCCTTTTCATAAATTACTCGTGATATTAAAACAACAATAGCTAACGATTGTTTCTCTTGTGTTTTAAGCTTTTTTTTAAACACATGTATGTGCCTCTTACTTACTCTTAACAGCTCGTCGATTGAAAAAGCTTCACTTAAAGTTATAAGACAAAAATAATGAATTATGGTTGGATTTATATTTATATATACCATTTATTAGTCTCGGTCATTGATAATATTACATAAACATTATATAAACTATTGATTGCTTTTATATATATTATGAATCCTGCCTTCTTCGTCATTCGAAAACAGTTTTACAAAAACTTCGTTTTCTGAAATTGAACGAATGAGTGGTACTTTGTGTACCTGCAATCGTTTTAGTCTGTCGGTAAATTTCATTCCATTCTGCTACCCCTGTTCATACTCTTCATGTGATACATAACAAAACGACATTTTTGTTAAACAATCATCACTTTTTTGGTTCGCCCATTCGAATAACTCTAATGCACTTTTTATAGGGTGTTCATGTTGTACAGCAAGGCTTGCATATCTTGCCATTCGTTTTAATGTACCACCAATTGCATCGCAAGGTCCCTTACCGTGGATGTTGCGAAAAATGCCATTCAGCATCAATATTGTATTTCTTTTTAAACTTACAAAGGCTTGCAAAGTTCTTCCTATTTTTATATTGGGATGCTGCCCCGTCAGACATAAACGTAGCTTTCTTTACTTTAATTTTTGTTTGCAAAAAGCTTATTAGTTTTGAAATAAACACCTGCACCGCAATCGTATCATGTTTCAACACTTGAGATAACAATGAAACTGATATTTTTAGGTATTCCAGATTCCGTGTAATAAATGACAAAAGGGTGAATAGTGGCTTGCTCATTACTCCAATAACTACTTTGAACAGCATCTTGAAAAACAAATGAATAATTTTCAGAAAAATCACAAATTATTATTACTTCGCCGTCTTTAAGACAACTTTTATAATCTCTCAAGAAACTAGACTGCTGAGATTTGACAAAATCGTGGGATACTAATTGTTTCAACTTTTCACAAAAATAAGCAATAAATTCATCAATTGGTTTAACAAGTGTCTCTAAACTACATCTATCAGTTGAAATCTATTGCTCAAAAGATATTTCAACTAAACCACGTTTTTCTAATTTGTCTGTTAAACTACTCTCAAAATCTGAAAAGCCTGGACATCGTTCGCATTCACGGAGGTAACATTTTTTAGTTCTAGTTGATGAGCTACATAATATTTCTTCAAAACACAATTTATAATCATTCTTGAATGAATATTTTCTAAGACCATGAAGCATCAAGTTAATGTTCTCATGAATGGTGCAAACACAAAATGTTATGAGAACCTGTGCTGCCAAGTAATTTGCAATGCTTTGGTCTTAGTGCTGCAAAAGAGCTAAACCCAACAGCATTTTGATGCATCTCTTGAAATTTAATGAAAGCTTCTCTTAATGAACAAACTAAAAGGCGCTTTTGAATATGAACCCTCTTACCTTCACTCCTCACTGAAACGTAGTCGTTCATACCAGGGGTTGCTCGTGTAATCTCATCACTGTCGTAAAATTGCAAAATTTGGTTTTTTATTTCCGGGTTCAGACCGTGTCCCAGCTTTTCGTTAGGGGCACCGACCGATACAGCCATAAAACAATTATGAAAGATATTGATTGCAATATGTGAAACAATAGTGCTATTTATCTTGTTCTTTCAAATGAGTCTGCCATTACTCATCCTGATTTATCCAAAATTGTAATAAGACGGACATTAGCAGTAATGTGAACGTCCTAATATGAAGATTCTGGAAAATTTATCATTTCTGGTGGAAATCTCGCATTAACTTAAGAAAAGAGCGAGTTTTCTGAGGTTTTTTCATTCTATTGAAATAAAATCCGAAAAATCTCGAAAACGGTTGCGTTCAGGTGATTTATCACAATTATCATTATTGTTCTTAATGATCTCCAAAATCATATTGTATAATTAATTTTCATTTATAATAATGAACAACCAAAATTTGAAATATGCACCAAAGTTCGCTCTTCGGAAAACTTTTTTATTATAAGAGCGTCCATCCTAAAGTTTTTTTCAAAACGTGTCTTTTTTCCTCAAATTTCCACAAAACAAATTTGAAAAATATTAAAAATATGTTTTTTTTTATATTTGATTTTTAGTATTTATTTTCGATTTTTCTTTATGAAAAAAAAATTTTTTTTCAGTGTACATTTTTTTTACAAAGCCTTTTTAGTTCTCTACAACTCCCCTATATAAAGTTTTTCTCTAAATGTAATGGTTTTTGAACTACGATTTTTCAAGTAAAATGTTGGAAAAAAAACATACACCCATCTCAAAAGTTACTCTTGAATCCAAATAATCTTAACACCAGTGGATTTTTTTTTCAACATACCGAAGACGTGTACCAAGTTTCATCAAAATCGAAGATAGTTGAGTTTGGTGACCGACCGATTTGGCGTGGAATCAGTCAGTTGAGAGTTTGCGTGTGCTAGGGTTAAGAAGGACATTAAGGAAATCCTCGGATTTAATGTCTATCAATGAAGCCCGACGATTTAATCAATGTGTTGCGCAGCAGACGTTTTACAGACCATCAGACAGAGACAGTATTAAAAATGGTTTACACCGTAAGGGTTTCTCTAAACAAAATCTAAATAAGACTCATTATCAAATAGCCGGTATAAGAAAAAAAGTCTCCGTTTCCACAAAATAATGTCTAGCCCAAGTACTTTACCGAATAGCAAATACTTTTATTAATTGCACACATAGCATCTGAGAGTTGGAGTCAGTAGGATTAAAAAAATACAGGCTTGGTCCTACATCAGGTTAAACAAAACAATGCTACTAGAGCCGAGTTTTCTCGATCCATGCTGCTATTTAATTAACAAATGTTCTATATTTAATATCAATACGAATTCCAAACCCCCGGCGCTGTCATCAAAGTTATTCATCAAGAGAAACCATTACCACGCAAGAACTATTCCAAACCATACATATATTTCATTCTCTCAAGCAAGGCCATATTTCACCGCTGCCGGAACATCTTCGTTGTAGTGCAAGAAAGTAACGCCATATTTCGGTTTCACACTGGACAACATGTTGCGCAAATCCATTAGGTAAGAATTGAGGAAATAAATCCCGGAAAACTGATGGAAGGTCTCTGCGACGACGGCCATCGTGTCCTCCGCGGACCACCGACTGTTGGGTTGTTGGTATCGTTGACTTCCGGTTCCTGCTCCGAATCGTTCCGCTTTGCTCCCCTCGATCGTCAGCATGGCAATCAGCAGTGACAACAGCAGCAGCAGAGCCGGCATTCTCCTGGTCGATAGAATCAGCGCCGTGCGAGACATTGTGTGTTCTCAGCGTCCACAGTTTACGGGAATCGTTTACGTTGCGGTGAAGCTGCTCGAAGGTGAAATGATCGAATGCGACTGGGTGGCGTCGTATGCACTTACTGGTCCGAGGCCCGCCGATGCGCGTTTATTTTGACCCGGTGAAAGTACGGTGGAGGGTTGGATCGTTTCTGGTTTTTTTTTTTGTACATGTGCAGCGCGTGGTTGTGTGGGTTGTTGGATTCGGTGAAGTCGGGAGAAACAGTATTTTTGAAAAAATAGGAAGGGAGCAGATTGTTGGTGTCTATCAAAACAAGTGGACGCGCGAGGATTCATATCGAGTTT